>LDKF01000434.1:28613-66469 GCA_001026735.1 Rotylenchulus reniformis
CCCCCCTGAAAAATAGTTGAAAAACAGTCGCCCTCGCTTTGATAATCGCCCACGCTCCAACAATCACCCATTTTGAAAAAGTTGAAAAATACTCGTCCATGGGCGATAAAAACAGCATATACGGTATATATTGTATGTGCTCAATCAAATTCAAAAAAGACCAACATCGAAAGCCACCGCCAGCACGCAGCTCGGATTCTCATACGCTTTCACGTCCTCATTTCCAAGGCGTTCACGGTTTGGGTAGAGCACAAATGACCAGAGGTAATCTATGATGATGAGAGGTGAAAAATAAAGAAAAAATAATAATTCGGAATCGGCTCATTTTTAAAGAATATTCAGGATTATTGCATAATATACGTGTCATTGTGACACTTAAAATACTTTTCCATCGTTTGAGATTATAAAGAAGTAGTCAAAGATTGCAGTAGAAATGAAAAACAAAAATTAAAAAAAATGTTTAACAAATTGGTTATAAAGGTATCGGTATAGTGATAATGGTCGGAGTATTGGGTATTAGTATTGGCTCGAGGAAAAATGTTACTATTGATATTGGCGTCGGAAAAAATTAGTTTTTGTATTGAGTACCGTATTTCCTGTATTAAGTCCCCCCTGCAATTAGTCCCCCTGCAATAGACCCCCCCTCTGGAGGGGGGTCGAAAAATAAATCCCCCCCTGCATTAGGACCCCCGGGGGTACTAACCAAAAATTGATTTCTTATATAAGGAAAAAGAAAAATTTTCAAAATTCAATGTAATAATCGCTATTGTAGTCTCTTTCATCAAAAATGCGAGCATTTCTCATCTTGGTAAAATTTTAGGTCTATTTCTTTTTTAGAATCCTGTTTTAGGGGTGTATTTTGGTCCGGGATGACATCTTTAGGGGTGTATTTTGGTCCGGGATGGATGTCATCTTTAGGGGTGTATTTTGGTCTGGGACCTCATCTTTAGGGGTGTATTTTAGTAATTTTAATTTTAGCTGTCCAGCATAATATTTCCCATACATCATAATTTTGAATATAAAAATTTTTTGGTTCGCTAATGAATAAAAAAAATTTAGTTTTTGTTGTCTGTTAAAAAATGGTTATGAAAAAATTAATTTACTCCAACGGGATTTGAACCCAAAAGAAGGAGACAGTAGTGTGCAGCACTATCCTCTAGGCTATTCGTGCAGATATGAGTATGGATGACATTTCTGCACTGATTGTTATGCAAATTTTCTCCTTCAAAAAATTTTCCCTCTCAAAAAATGGAGTCGAAAAATAGTACCCCCCTCTTCACGACTGAGGTTGAAATACAAATCCCCCCCCCTGCAATTAGTCCCCCCCTGTAATAGACCCCCCTCTGGAGGTTGAAAAATAAATCCCCCGGGGGTCTAATACAGGAAATACGGTATTGGTATAGGGGGGATAGGGTGTATTTTTTTCAGATTCCATTAAAAATGCCTTTTTCTATAAAAAATTTTTTCTTGATAATATTTTTATTTGCCCTTGATCTATATTTTGTTACAGAAACCTTTGTCGTTCATGCCCGGGATTCCCTTGTATTCCTTCTGGATTTTATCGGCCTCCATGGGACAAGTCCCACGGCACAGCTGAGTTTCTTCGCCGAATTGGGTTCTAGTGCGGAATTCGTCTCGCTCATGCAAGAAGATCGGCTGGTCATTGATGGATAGCACGGCGTCACCGAAGCCCACTTAAACAAAAGGAAAATATTTAAACGGATTGAAATACATGGTCCATTGGTCATTATGGTTCAAAATGCAATAAACTAAAAATGCAATGAACTTTTTGGCATTCAAAAGTTGGAAATTCTATTAATTGGCCAACAAGCTTGTTTTTGAAATTGAACAAGGAGAGAGCGTGTGCTCCAAAATTTCATTATAGGTATATTGTGGGCTGGCGACCCCATAGGGGCTGCTGGAGTAAAAACAAATCAAATTAATGCGGACAATAACTTGGTTCAAAATGAAGCTTAAAACAATGTTTTGGATCTAAAAATAACCTTCTAAATAAATCCAAATATTGTACAGGACCATTGTACAAAATTTGAAGTTGTAATACTGCAAATTTGGCCATAAAATATAATTTGTTTTTTATGCGCATTTTCAAAGTCGAGTACTCTTCTATTGACGGGGAAGCCGAGGAGGGGGAATTTGAGCAGTTGGGATAAAATGGCGAATGCAGAAGGTGTTTTATACCTAAGCTCATCGACATTTCATCACAAATTGCCAACACAAATTGCCAAAATGAAAAGATTAATTTTTAAAATTTAATTTTTAATAAAATTTAGATAAAATTGTAAAATCAAAAATAGCCAAAATAAAAAGATTAATTTTTAAAATTTAATTTTTAATAAAATTTAGATAAAATTGTAAAATCAAAAATATTAGCGACATCTTGCGCTGAAGTTCTATGCCTATGTGCGTTGAAGTTTGTATATACGTATATATTATTTTTTTTGCAATTCTATAAAAAATGCATTTTTGTTCGGTAATGTCTGAAAATTTCTCTTTTGTCGGAATTTCAAAAAAATATGAAATTTTCCTGGGTTTGATTATTTGAGCTAGATAAGTTAGGAAAAAAAATTCTTTGAATATTGACTAGGCATTATGCCTTAATAGCCTTATTTTTTACTCATTCGGTACTGCCATAAATTTCTACATTGGAGGTGTTCATTAGATTTTATGGTGAATCAAATTATCCAAACTCTTTAATTTGAATTAACAAATCTTTAATAGAAAAAACACTTAGAACATAGATTAGAAACTGTTGATTCCTTGTATAATGAGTCATTTGATCCGAAAGTGCAAAATGGATAACATACACTACATAATGTATGAAATCCAATAAAGCCAAAATACTCATCGTTTTGGACTCGGTCATTAGCATTGGAGTCTCTTTATTAGAGTCCTCATCCTCGCTATGGAGTTCCATTACATTCTAGTTTACAAGTTAGTCCCTTTAGAATTTTTAATAATAAAATTTTTTTATAAGGCCTTTATGATTTTTTTAAATTTCACAAGATTCATTTGTTCGAACAATTTTTAAACTTTTGCAGGCCTGAATCTTTTTCAGAAATTTAAAGGCTTAATTTTATACTCAATAGATATTTTTGAATAAAATCTTTTGGTTGTATTGGATTTTTAGACATTTTGTAGCACACTTTCGGATTAGCACCGAATTCTCGAGCTGTTTCGATGCTTTCGCATTCTATATGTTGTAGCCGATATCGTATTTCAGCCGATATCGTATCGGTGAGCCGAACATTGCCAAACTTGGGGGTCAAATGGTTTTAAACCTAAAATAAAATGTCAAAACCATTTGCTTGGGGGGTCTACAATATATTTTGAAAATTCCAAAACATTTTGTTCATCCGAACATGGTCAAAACATCATCCGAACATCAAACATCGATAAAAACATACATTTGATGTTTTGACCATGTTCGGATGAACAAAAAAATTATATTTTTGATCACATTATAAGTCGGTTTAAACGAAATCTGGAGAAGTTTTTAGATACCGCAAAATAGAGTAAAAAAATTAGCTAAAAATGAGCCTATTCTCATTCAAATTAATCCTCTGTGAAAAAATTATGGCCAAAATAATATTTTTGGCCAAATTCATAGCATTTGTGCCATAACTTTTTCATATTGGACTAATTCGAATGGGCTTAAGTTCATTTTGTAGCCAATTGTTTGCTCTATTTTTGAAACTCATTTCTATAGGTTTCGTTTGAATCGAGTTATGAACAGCAAATGACGAATTATCTGCAAAAGTCGACACGCCTTATATTAATAGTAACTCACTGTCATCGACACATTTGGCTTTGCGTTCTCCCCATTGGAAGCGGACAAAACAATCGGGACGTTTATTGTAGACAAAGATCATCCTGATGAAACAAAGAGTTAATTATCGAAAAAAATTAAAAAATCATTGGTAGACATTCAAAAGTAGAAGGTATTAAAAGACCGGAGCTGAGAGTCGACCAAGCCGGGCCCGGACTAAGGACACAAAAATATTCCGAATTCCTTGTCAAGTGTCCAAATAATAAGGAACCAGGAGGCCTTGATATTCTTGATATTTTTTCCCAATTTTTCCTAAGACTTGATTTGGCCCAGAGGAAACTTGAACCCGAGACTTTTTATTTTTTTTTACAAAAATTCAGTTAAATAAATCATCAAATATTCAATTATTAAAAAATTAAAAGATTTTTCTAAATATATTGGTGTTTTAGCACCAATTTTTTGATTTTTTTCGTAAATTTATGACTAACAAAATCGGAAATTCGTGAAGCTTTTTGAAATTTCCAACAATTATTTCTCGCATTTATTAGCTTGTTAATTTTAATAAGGATCAGCTTAAGAAATTTTTCTAACTAACAAGTAATATGAGAAAATTTTATTGCCGTGGTTCAGAGTTGGTAGAAAAGTTAAATCATTTAATAGAAAATATAGCTTAAAAATGACTACTACCCCAAGAATAGGCGGTTGAAATGGGTGTCAGGCGCGAAAAGGCTCAAAATGGGCATTATGCAAAAAGGGTCAGAATGAGTGATGGATAGGAGAGACTACGAAATGCCTAAAAAATTAATAATAATAAAATAAATATATTAAATGTTAATAAATAAAAATTATCCCTTTTTTTAAAAGCCTTTAGAATTAAAATTTGAAAATGCAAGCCATTTGAATTTTTTTGAAATTTCACTTGTAATAAATTTTAACTTTATTTTCAATTTTTGAAAGCTATGATTTCCAAAATATTTTTATAAATCCTAAAAATTCTAAAGAAAAATCCAGATGCTATATTTTACAATTTAATTGCTAATAAAAAGAATTAAAAATTTTCATTGGAATTTTAAATCGAATCATACTTGGATTTTCAAATTTTAATGCTAAAGGCTTATATTTTAAAAATTATCATTTATTAAATTTTAATATGTTTATTTTATTATTTATTAATAGTTTTTAGACATTTCGTACTCTCCTATCCATCCCTCATTCTGACCCTTTTCGCATAATGCCCATTTTGAGCCTTTTCGCGTTGTGCTCATTTTGAGCCTTTTCACGCTGTGGCAGGGCACCTTGAAATGGACTTTTGAGTTTTGACCATTACCCCATTTTAGGTGCTTATCATAACTTCAACCACATTCGTTCCCGCCTGTATGAAGATTCTGTGCCTCGAACATGGTTAAAAATTATTTTCTCATCTCCTATCGCGTTTTATGGGACTAATGAAGAAATCTCATTTTTTGAATTTTTCACTTTAAATTAAAGCAAAAAAATAAAGAAAAAAATAAAGCAAAAAATAAAGAAAAATAAGGTTTTTTGTTCGGGGCATTGCCGCCGAGTTTGAATGTGGATTTGGTGGCCCGTCGATCGATATTGGATCTAATGACATCCAAATAATTTCCTTCCATTCCCATTCATTCATTTTCACCATTTTTATTCAGTCCCAAAATAACAATAATATTGTTCTCCCGCTTTCAGTCCCCTCTTATTCATACTTCTATTGTGCTTTGCCTCGACCCATCAATAAACTTTGGACTTCTTTCTTTATTGATCAGGGACCGAACAATTGGCGACGCCCTTAAAAAAGGACTCTACATTCGTCAAAAAAATATAACTACCTGGTAAAGGTATGATATTTTGAAAAATCTTCGGGAAGCGGAAAAGCCTATTGTTGGCCGTGAGTCACAATCGAGTTTGCCGTTAGCAAACCGGTCTTGAACATCACTATTATAGTCCCGTGCGGAAATAATAGTTCGACTCTTCTCCCAGAAAAATCCTTCGACTATAGTTCTCGTGTTGAACTATAAGTCCACTCTCATCTGGGATTTAGCACTCGTGTTGTGCTATATCCTTACTTCAAATCCTTCTGCTTATTGCGTTACTCATGTTGTTACCACAACCCCTCGTGTTGGGGTAAACAAACATGGCAGAACTGACGGCAGCACAACTTCTTCAGCTCATCCATCAGCAGCAGACGCAAATTTAGCAGTTGTTGACTCTTAAAAAAACAAAATGCTCAGCAAGCAGGACCGGCTCCGAATCATCAATCCATGCCGTACATCTCAATTAGCTGAGCGATGAGAAGTCTCTGATTTCTGAGTGGCTTGAACGCTTCAAATTCGGATTGGACTGCGCTGCGTCCAATGCTGATGATGCCGACAAAGTCAAGTGTTTGATGAACAAATTGTCGGAGAACGCGTTCAACGAATACACGAAGTTTTGCCTCCCAGCTGCGGTGACCGCATTCACTTTCGACGAGACAATCGACAAACTGGAGAATTGTTGGCCAAACCACAATCCATATTCATCGATCGATATGAATTCTTGATGGCTTGTCATGGGGAGAGTGAGGAGTTTCGCCAGTTCAACAATCACCACAAACGCCTTTTGGCTGATTTCCAGTTTCAGAAGCTCAAGGAGGAACAATACGGCGCTTAAATCATCTCGTGACGCTGCGCTTCGGCAAAGAATTCTCATAAAGCTCACAGCAGATGACGACAGAGTCATACGATGAAATAGACGAACGACTGCATCAATTACATGACAACCATCTTGAGACCAAGGTGGTTGTCTTCGGCCAGTAAAGCGGTGAATACAGTGAACAGGAAGCCTAAAGGGCAGAATCAACAAAGGGAAAATAAGTCAAATGTGCAGACCAGCTCGCAGCTTATTCATTCCCCGAATAGGTCGGAGGAGGCTGAAAAAGGAAAGAGGTTGATCATGTCAAGACCCTTCAGCGACAGTTCCCAGCATTTTTCTGTGGAACTGGAACACTGCACCAAGGTCAGGGAACATCTAGCGCTGAAAGCTGATGCCCTATCCATCTACCAGAAAGCACGGCCAGTACCATACAACTCCAGAGAAGTTCTCGAGAAGGAACTGGATCGACTGAAAAGCATGGGGTCATCAAACCAATCGATCACACGGAGTGGGCCGCACCTATCCTGATTGTCAAAAGGGCCGATTGATCCGCCCGATTGTGCATTGATTATTCAACCGGACTAAATGATTCGCTGAAGGATCACCAGTATCTGCTTCAATTTTTGGGTCCGATAAGCGACCAAAAGTCAATGATTTCTGTGCTCGGCGCTCCCTCCCCTTTTAACTTTTTGAAGGTTCTCTTGAAAGTATCGACAAATCTTTCTGCCTGGCAATTTGACATGGGATTGTACGGAGCGGAGAACAGCTGGACAACGCCATTTATTTCCATGAACTTGGCGAATTCACTGCTTGTGAATTGCGTCCCATTGTCACTGACGAGCACCTCTGGCAAGTCCGTGACGACTGAATAAGTATCTCAGCTTTGCAATTGTTGCGGCCGTAGATTTTGTTGACATTTTGAAGCCTTCAAGTATCTCGCTTCCATTTTTTTGACATCTTTGCCACATTGAATGGAGGCAAATACTTCTCGCAAATTGACCTCAGAGACACGTATCTACAGGTTGAGCTCGACCCTGATTCTAAGAAATTATGCTCTATTGCGATTCACCGCGGAAATTTTGACCTGCAAAGACTGCCATTCAGTGTGAAAACAGCACAGGGCATCTTCCAATCCATCATGGATCAAATACTCACCGGCCTTGAGTAGGCAACTACCTACCTGGATGACGTGATTGTGGTCGCAAGAGCGCAGAAGAACATCAAGAACATCTGAATGAAATGTTCAAAACGATTCGAGAAATAGGGATTCAGAGTGAAAGCTGAGAAATGTTCATTCTTCCGTGATCAAATTAAGTATCTCAGACAGATCATCGATAAAAATGGACGCAGGCCGGATTCCAATAAAATCAAAGCGATCACTGAGATGCCATCATCCAACGACATTCCTTGGAATGGTGAACCATTACCAGGAGTTCGTCAAGAACATTCGTTTCATCAGGAAGCCTCTGGATAATCTACTCAGAAAGTACAGTGCATGTAATTGGGACGAAAAATGCAGGAGCATTCAAAAAGATCAAAGAGATCTTGGCATCGAACTTATTCTGATGTACCGAGGAGATCATCGTCGCTGCTGATGCATCAGAAATGGGCTTTGGAGCTGTGATTTCCCACAAATTGCCCCGACGGCTCCGTAAAAGCTATCGCCCACGCTTCATCCACTTTAACTCCCGCAAAAAGAACTATTCACAGATCGAAAAAGAGGGTTTAGCACTGATTTTTTTCGAATTCGCCAAGTTCATGGAAATAAATGGCGTTGTCCACCTGTTCTCCGCTCCGTACAATCCCATGTCAAATTGCCAGGCAGAAAGATTTGTCGATACTTTCAAGAGAACCTTCAAAAAGTTAAAAGGGGAGGGAGCGCCGAGCACATAAATCATTGATACTTTCTTGGTCACTTATCGGACCACTCCAAATGATTCGTTACCAGAGTGCAAATCGCCAGCAGAAGTATTCCTTGCAAGTAAAATCCGGACAACTTTGGATTTGCTGAGCCTTCCGCCGGCGCAACCGACTAAACGGAGCGGCGATTCAACCGACGGATCACAAAACGGACCGGTGTGATCTACGATGTGTCCTTGGCTGATGGTTACAGCGGCCGATTTCATGCCAGCCAGTTTCGGCCCAGTTTAACTGCCGACCATGCAGAAGAGCAACTGGAGGTTTTCCACAAGATGTTCAACTTGCCAAAACAACCGATGGTCCAATCGCCAGTCATCGAAATCTCTGTTGTAGCCCGGGAGGCTCAACCACCTCTAACCAGAAGGACAAAGTAATCAAAACGGAAATGATCTGGATCAGGACCGGGGGCTGGATGACCAACAGTATGGGGAGCAATAGAGACGGTACCCCAGGTGAGATAGAAGACCACCGGCCCGGTTCAGCACTTCGTGAATGGACATCCTAAAGGGGAGGTGTTCGGGGCATTGCCGCCGAGTTTGAATGTGGATTTGGTGGTCCGTAGAAATAAGATGTCCGAAAATGAAGAAATCTTATTTCTTGCACCTTTCACCTTAAAATAAATAAAAGAAAAAGAAAAATAGGGAGAGACAAAGAGAGCGCGAGTGGAGGGACAGCGAGTTGATCTATCTAGGGAAGGTGCTAAATCGAATTGAATCGCTAAATCGCACTTAGCGATTTCAAGCGACATCTTTATAAAAAGAATAATCACCAAAAAATCAATAACTCCAAAGATTGCGGAGCAATCTTGTTAAAGTATAAGTATTCCTAACCGCCTATTATCAGAAATCCTACGATTGGATTTCTTAAAGTTTTCACTAATTAACTAACTCATTCTTTTCAAATTGGTGCGCTTTGACGCAAAACTTGTCGTGCACAGGGCGAACCCAAGTGAAGTTCAGCTCCATATTGTTCCGGTTCGCGACAGTGAACAATCGTTCTTCTCCTTGCGAGCTGATCACGCTTAAAAATAAACCTTTAAAATAAAATTATATAAATTTTAAGCACTAAGATGGGAGAATATATAGTCTATAAGATAAAATCATCAATTGATGTTCGTTTTTATGAGAGCAAGTTTGCCTTTGTAAAAAATTTTTTAATATGCCCAGCTCATCAGTTTAAATTTCGTCCATTGAGGGAAGTTCCCAAAAAGTCATTTAAGATGTTCAGGTCTTACACTCTTGGCACTCGCTCTTTCTTGCTGATCGGCAACATTTCCAGGAAGATATCCTTCTTCAAATCTTCAGGCAGATCTTCGTTG
Organism: Rotylenchulus reniformis; assembly: GCA_001026735.1. Lineage (NCBI taxonomy): Eukaryota > Metazoa > Nematoda > Chromadorea > Rhabditida > Hoplolaimidae > Rotylenchulus > Rotylenchulus reniformis. The sequence goes on from LDKF01000434.1 coordinate 38,282, forward strand.
TCAGTGATCCACACCAGGTTGTCCGGTGCGAAAAAGTTTTCATACACTTTCACCTGCTTTGGCTGTTCGTACTTATTGACCTTATCGTCCTTCTTGCGCTTCTCCGCAGTGTTTTTGCCCTTATATTTGCGCAATCCCGGTCCGCCCTATAAATATTAAATATAGTTCGATATCTAAAGGGAGAGATTTTATTACATGCTATCTGAGTTGATTGGAATAAAATGGTATCTAAATTATAGTATTAATGCATATATTCGGACCCCTAACCTTGAATAAAATGTCCTCTCGATTTCAAAAGCTCCCTACTCATAAAGATCTAAACCTTTAATCTTTTATGTTCTTTTTTTTAATATTTAGTTAACAAATTTGGCATCGCGAATTTAACATACTATAACTTTTAGAAATAACCGAAATAGGTTATTAAAAAACGCCAAATGGCCCAAATTTTGGTTGAAACTTTTTTCGAAGCTTTTTCCTTGAAGTTTAAATACTTTACCCTTTTTATTTGCCTGATTTCCTTGAAGAATTTATGATTTTTAGAAAATAATCTACAAACAAAAGCATACCACAAATATTTTTAATATACCTATTTCAGAATTAAAACCCATTTGGGTACAAATCCATAAGTTTAACAATAAAATTTATTCTTTTTCATGAAATTTTGCGAAATTTATTTTTTTAAGTTTAAATGGTACAGTAAAACATGAACTGAAACGCCAAATATATAAATTTTGGCTAAAGCTCAAAAAAGGGATTTGTGTCAAAACACTTTTTGTTTTATTCGATCTATGCAACTTATTTAGATTGAATAATTCATTAATCATCATTTTTCTTATATCTTTAGATAATGATGTAAATCTAATGCGAATGTATACCCACCCTAGCAATTATCATATTCTGTTCAATGACTCGAATTTATCGACAATATGCGATTGTTTCCCTATTCCTTACAATTGTGATTGACATCTGGCACTTCTTCTCTTGATCTTCTTCGTCTTGTACAGGAATGGTGAATCCGAGCAGATCCGTGTCATTCTTGATTCCCATCAGCAGATCATAGGCCAGACACAAGTCGGCATCCAACTCCCGCAACAATATGCCCTGCTTCATCAATTTCGGGAAGTCTTGGTGTTGTTTCCGATTTTCCACATAACCACTCAAATGACCCGGTGACCCCAAATGGAGCTTGACTTTGTCATCGGTTGCATTGTATGTGATCGATTGGCTAAAGTCAGAATTGTAAAACCTTGTCTCTTAAAGTGGGGAATTATTTCTAAGATTTGTCCTTATTTTGTGGGTCCCGTCTTAGAAAAATAATTGTACTTGTTTCTAAGATTTGTTCGATACCTGTCCTTATTTTGTCCTTATTTTTGGATTGCAAAATTTGGTTCAAAAAATGACCAATTTTGTTAAGGATCAAATTTTCAAAAATTCTATCTAAAAAATATCTATCTATCTATCTTCTGATATTTTTATTTTTCGAAATTCGAACAAAAAGTTTGAAATTTTCTCGAAATACCAAAAATACGCTTTTTAGGAGATATTTCGAACTTTTTGTTAAAAATTAGTTGTTAAAAACTTGAATAATTGGAATTAGTTGACAAAAAGTCACTCAAAGAGCAGTAAACAACTTTAGGAACATTTTTTCTATGCATATTTGGCCATAAATTATGTGCCAAAAAATAGTTTATAAACTAAAAATTCGGCCCTACTAATGATCATCTTTTCCAGAAAAAAAGACTATAGTTTTCCAACTGCAACAACTTTAACTTACCGATGTGTGGATGTGGTCAGTTGAATTTTGGTGTTGCCATCATTTGTTTTTTCATCTTTCACTTTCAGCGAGAATCCATGAAGGGTAAGATTTTCCCATGACGGCCATCTGGACTTTCTCTTTTCGCAAATCTCTGCAATGTCCTTATTCCCATCCTCATTGGAGAGTTCAAATTGAGTATTGATTCTCCAGCCAAAGTGCTCCTCATTTTCCAGATCAAGGCGGCCAACATAGCAGAAGATCACTCTAAATGAAAAGTGCATTTGTTGAGTGTTGGTCGACTATGGGGTTATGGGACATTTGCGGCCCAGACTTTGCCTTTGCAGTCCAAGACATATTAAGCTAAAATTGTGGCCCAAAAAATATTTTAAAAAAACAAAAGAAAAAAGTAATTAAAAAAAATTAATTACAACAATTTTCATCCATTAAAATTCACATTTCAAATTTTTAATTCTATAATTTTCAACTCCTCACAAGTAGAAAAAATATAAGAGTGGATTCCAATTCCTAACTCATGAGTCATAAGTATGGGACAATTCATAAGTATGGGGCGAAGTTTGATCAGTTCCTTTTATTTCTCAATAAATGCCAAAGTCCTTTCCTCACCTTAAATAGGAAAAAAACTATTAAGATGAGATTAAATTTTAATTTAAAAATGTTTTGATAAAAATGTGAAAAAATTAGAACAAATTTTTCGAATCATAGCTTGACAGAAAAAATTAATTTAAGTTGGTATCATATTTTACATATTTCAAATTATATTTTTTCAACTGAAGATAATTCAGAATCATTTTTTAAAAAAATATAAAGAATAATATTGAATGATTAGTAAACATGGTTTTCAAATTGGTTATAAAAGTATAATAAACAAATGATTCTGAGAAAGCCTAGCGTCCTAATCCAACCGACCCTTTCTGGCAGTCGCCTTCGGTCTGGTTGATGGTCATCACAATCCATGGCTGCACACCCATTTTATCCGCTTTGGCCCCACAAATTTGCTTTTCGAAAATCATTTTGATCAAACCATGACTTTCATGTGCGCCATCCGCATCCACACCGTCGGCGTGTATTACACTTAATCAGTTGGTAAAAATAAATTAGGAATCCGAGATATTCAGAGATGAAGTATTAGTGCGGAACAAAAAGGTAAATCTTTTATTGTCAGTGGGGTTTTTCGAAATTCAGGGAATTTCAAAAAACTAAAAAAATCAGAAAAGGCCAAACAGGTTCAACTTAGGTTAATTTTAGATAACCAAAACGGCGGTTTTCCCAATGATGACACGCGCTTAAAGCGCGTGAAAAATAATTTTTGCAATTTTCTCGAAAATTAAAAGTGTTCTCTGTAGAAAGTTTACTGAATTGAATAACATTCTTTTTTGGCATGGCCAAGGATTCTTCTACTCTAGATCAGTAAAGTGTACATACAGTAAAAGAGCAGATTCTACTTATGGAAGGTATGGTGGCTGGTTATATGTATTATGAAGAATAATTACAAGGTGGGATATAACAAAAATTACAAGGTGGGACCATTGGCACTTGATATTACTCACATTTGGCCCGCTTTATTGATCGCGATTTGATGGGATTTTGCATCTCCACTATCAGAACCCCATTTCATCCAATCGGTTTGATCCGGTCTTGAGACATTTGTTCCCGGATCTGTTTTATTAACGCTTGGATTAGAATATAAAATCGGTAGTGCTCACGGTTAAAAATTTAAGATCCAGTACCCGGTTATACTTGTAAAAAGTAATAAATGTAATAAAATTTTCATTAAATTCATTTTCAATAATCTTTAAGGACTTTTGGAAGAAACTCGAAAAAATGATGGGATTCTCTTAATTCTTGTTTACAAGACCCTTCATGTTTATAGAACATATTTATTTTTAGTAATAACCTGTTCAAATGATGGTGCGACATTTGCGATTCAGCTAGAGAAAAGTCTAACTTGTAAGCTCATTCTTATTAGTCTTAGAAAAACTATATCATATATAGTCTTTAAAAAAACTATATCAATAATATATGACCAACCAGTGCTCATTTTTGATTTGTGAACAAATTTAGCAAGAATTTTTTGATCATTGGTGTGGTATAATGGTCTATCACACAAGACACATATTCTGATGAGACGTGGGTTCGAATCCCAACGCCGTGTCCGAAAATATACTCAAGATCGTGGAACACAGCTCTTCAAGTAGCCATTACCCATTAGCCAAGAGGAGATGCAGAGCAAATGGTGAAACCCGTAATACTAACTGGAATAACTAATATGCAGACCCCTTCCCCCCATATCTCATTGATAAAAACGTCGTTTGTGGTTGTAATCCCGACTAGTAACCTCTGGAATGGGGGAATACCGCCTACTGGGTAAAAAAATTAAAACAAGTTCATGAGGAGCAATTTCGAATGGGCTTAAAATGTTTTGCAACTGATTATTTACACTATATATAGTGTCCTTTTTTTGTATGATAAATGACTTTTTTAATTTGACTATTTTTTGACACAACATTCTTTTTTTATTCGTCTAAATTAATTAAAATATGTTCCCGCAAATGTCACGTTATTCGAAAGGGAGCCATTGGCAGCTAACACTGTGCAAATTAGCAACATGAAAGTTTGCAAAAATCATTCATCTTATATATAGTTTGATAAAAAAAATTAAATACAATATGAGCTAAAAGTATACAAAATGAGCCACTCAACAAAGGCTATAATCAGAATTTATCATACAATTCACTAGGACACTACTATAATATAAGCAGAATAATCAAACATATTGGCCAATTCTTGTTATGATTATTATAGCCATAATTTTTTTGTTAACAGAGCCAAATAGAATAGATAGGTCTCGAAACAGTAGGACTAAAACAGATAGGTCTCGAAATCATAGATAGGTCTCGAAACAGTAGGACTAAACCGCGCGGTTTTAGTCCTAGCGCTAGAAAAGAAAATGATAATAACTCAACCCAAACGTAACATAGGAAAACGAATATGGTGTCAAAGATAGCTATAAAAATCTACTATAAATTTGCATAAAGCTTCATATTGGTCAAGTGAGTAAAGAGAAGACCAAAATTAAGCATTAAAATCATGAATGTGGCCAAATATTTAACCATAACGCTTTTCTCACTTAGCCAATCCGAATGATGCTTTTTTGTAAGTTTATAGCAGACATTTCGACCTATCTATTAGCACCAAACTCTTTACTAGTTTACTTGAGCTGCTGAGTTATAATAATTTTTCTAATCCAGGGACTGAAATAGCGAGACTGAAAAGTCCCCACCGGCGGATAGGCCAATTTTGTTGTGTCAGAACAACAATCAATGAAGAATAATATATTAAGTTACGCTGCTGGGCCCTTGCCAAGAGATCGTTCGCTTTGCTCTCTAGTGACACCTTTTTCCTAGAGATACCTTTTTCATTAGTATCTACCGACAAGGGGCGGCTGGGGGATGATCCCAGCGTCTTCCAATGGTAAAGATTTATTTCATTGTAAAATGCGTGTTTCTTAGCAAAGGTTTTTTTCATTCGGTAGATACTAATGTCCCTAAAATTCAAAATTTTGGCAATTTTTTTTTGTGTTTATTGGTATTTTCTCCTAATTTTCGGTAATATGACTGATGATCTGACCGGTGCTCTATGTCGTTTGGGCGAAAAATGCAAGAATGGGCGTTTGGGCACAAAGTGCAAAAATAGATATCGTCATGTAAATGCGGATAAAAATGTCCCTAAAATAAGAACAGAAAAATGGCAAAGTGAGAGTCTTTTATTGATGTTAGAAAAGTTTTCGAAACTAAAAATTTCCCTTCATCTCTCGCATTTTCTTTCGATCTTTTCCTCAAAATAATACGCCATTTCTTCTATCTCTCGTCTCTAAGTATTCGTGTCGATAATTTTCTTTTCAAACTCACTTTACCATGGGCATATTGCTATCTTATGTCACTAGTCCTATTTAAGAGTCCAAACAATTTTTTTGCTCCAACTACCTTTTTACCTAACTAAGCACCCTTTTTTTGAGAAACAATTTTTTTATGATTCCTTGATATCAATCATAAAGCTATAAGAGACTATTAAAATTCATTTTTTTTATCAAATTAATTTAATCTATAAATTTAGACACAACTAAAAAATTGCACAAAAACCAGTTTTACCATAATTTTTTAGTCATTTAGCCAATTTGAATAAACAATAAACTTGAATTTAAATCATCTCTCTGATAATTTGATCGTTTGATATCAAGACCACACCATAAATTTGTTTCTTAATTAATTTAAATGGTGATTAGATAGGTGATGAATTTGGTGATCAACTGTGAGGGCGTCGAAAAAAATTCATTGGACTCTTACCTAAATGGGACTAGTTACAGAGGAAATTTTTATTTAGAAAGCTTTTTACTTTTAGACCTTTTTGTTTCAATGAATTTTTAGACATTATGTAGCATTTACATGAACGATATCCAAACGCTCATTTGGCATTTTTCCAATTTTTGCACTTTGTGCCCAAACGCCCATTCTTGCATTTTTCGTCCAAACGATCCAGCACGGATCTGACCGGGCTTTCCGCGGATGAATTGGCGATGAGCTTGGTCAGGTTAGAAGTTACATGACCTGTCGAAGCCGGTCATGACTACATGATTCGCTTCAAAAGATGTTTAGAAAAATGAGATTGGTATCGCAGAAATTGGATGGTTTAATTTTGATCAAATTTTTTCATAATAGAACAATACGTATGGACTCGGGCTTATGATGAAACCAATTTTTGGTTGCTTTCATAGCAACAAATCTCGCAACATGAATTAAAATGCTTATTGCTATGAATACATCTAAACCATATAAGCATTATTGGTTTTGCATATACAAGAATTAAGACCACATCATTTTTTGTTTTTCCAAATGTTCATAAAGAATTAATTGTAACATGAATTAATGGAGATTTTATTTCACTTAAAGGATTATTGGAATTCATATAATATTTTGATCGATCTAAAATAATTCAATAAGGTTAATAAAAAAATACGAGATCCGAACCATATAATTATTTTTTATGTATAGAAAAGCAACATAATATCATATACTCGGTAACTTGTGAGTTCAATTTCTAATATTAAACCAGATGCAAGATAGACATGTAAATTCTTATATTTTTTTGTTTTTATTGTTTTGGTTTCAAAAAAAGTTTTGAGCGAAAACAGGCCATTTGGTCGTTTTAACGACCAATCAACATTCGGTACATCTAAAATCGAGATTTAGCGGCAAAATATAGTATTTTCGATAAAGATAACTAAAGTAATTTACAGTCTACCTTCCGCCGTACCAATAACTCAATATCTGGTGGAGAAGATTATTTATGGCGTAAGAATGTTTAATATTGGTTCACCATAATGGTGTAGCATGGTGTACGTTGTTTCGACTAGGGTGCAGCGGGATCGGGATCCTGGCCGGGATCCCGATGTTTCGGGATCGGGATCCTCCGGATTGAAATCCCGAAATGGCCAATCCCGATCACGAAGCCGGGATCCCAAATCCCGAAATTCAGAATTTCAATCCCGACCGGGATACCGAATTTTTTTGAAAAATATTATTATTATATTCTTAAGAAATCGGACAGTTCAAATCTTCGTTTGAATATAGCTCAACATTAATCCAAATTACCTTTTGTTCTCTTCTCCTTTTTTGTTCTCTCACCACTTTTATTATGTTCTCTACCCATTTTTTTTTGTTTGCCCCTTTTCCCTTCCATACTATTTGATAGAGNTATGTCACTAGTCCTATTTAAGAGTCCAAACAATTTTTTTGCTCCAACTACCTTTTTACCTAACTAAGCACCCTTTTTTTGAGAAACAATTTTTTTATGATTCCTTGATATCAATCATAAAGCTATAAGAGACTATTAAAATTCATTTTTTTTATCAAATTAATTTAATCTATAAATTTAGACACAACTAAAAAATTGCACAAAAACCAGTTTTACCATAATTTTTTAGTCATTTAGCCAATTTGAATAAACAATAAACTTGAATTTAAATCATCTCTCTGATAATTTGATCGTTTGATATCAAGACCACACCATAAATTTGTTTCTTAATTAATTTAAATGGTGATTAGATAGGTGATGAATTTGGTGATCAACTGTGAGGGCGTCGAAAAAAATTCATTGGACTCTTACCTAAATGGGACTAGTTACAGAGGAAATTTTTATTTAGAAAGCTTTTTACTTTTAGACCTTTTTGTTTCAATGAATTTTTAGACATTATGTAGCATTTACATGAACGATATCCAAACGCTCATTTGGCATTTTTCCAATTTTTGCACTTTGTGCCCAAACGCCCATTCTTGCATTTTTCGTCCAAACGATCCAGCACGGATCTGACCGGGCTTTCCGCGGATGAATTGGCGATGAGCTTGGTCAGGTTAGAAGTTACATGACCTGTCGAAGCCGGTCATGACTACATGATTCGCTTCAAAAGATGTTTAGAAAAATGAGATTGGTATCGCAGAAATTGGATGGTTTAATTTTGATCAAATTTTTTCATAATAGAACAATACGTATGGACTCGGGCTTATGATGAAACCAATTTTTGGTTGCTTTCATAGCAACAAATCTCGCAACATGAATTAAAATGCTTATTGCTATGAATACATCTAAACCATATAAGCATTATTGGTTTTGCATATACAAGAATTAAGACCACATCATTTTTTGTTTTTCCAAATGTTCATAAAGAATTAATTGTAACATGAATTAATGGAGATTTTATTTCACTTAAAGGATTATTGGAATTCATATAATATTTTGATCGATCTAAAATAATTCAATAAGGTTAATAAAAAAATACGAGATCCGAACCATATAATTATTTTTTATGTATAGAAAAGCAACATAATATCATATACTCGGTAACTTGTGAGTTCAATTTCTAATATTAAACCAGATGCAAGATAGACATGTAAATTCTTATATTTTTTTGTTTTTATTGTTTTGGTTTCAAAAAAAGTTTTGAGCGAAAACAGGCCATTTGGTCGTTTTAACGACCAATCAACATTCGGTACATCTAAAATCGAGATTTAGCGGCAAAATATAGTATTTTCGATAAAGATAACTAAAGTAATTTACAGTCTACCTTCCGCCGTACCAATAACTCAATATCTGGTGGAGAAGATTATTTATGGCGTAAGAATGTTTAATATTGGTTCACCATAATGGTGTAGCATGGTGTACGTTGTTTCGACTAGGGTGCAGCGGGATCGGGATCCTGGCCGGGATCCCGATGTTTCGGGATCGGGATCCTCCGGATTGAAATCCCGAAATGGCCAATCCCGATCACGAAGCCGGGATCCCAAATCCCGAAATTCAGAATTTCAATCCCGACCGGGATACCGAATTTTTTTGAAAAATATTATTATTATATTCTTAAGAAATCGGACAGTTCAAATCTTCGTTTGAATATAGCTCAACATTAATCCAAATTACCTTTTGTTCTCTTCTCCTTTTTTGTTCTCTCACCACTTTTATTATGTTCTCTACCCATTTTTTTTTGTTTGCCCCTTTTCCCTTCCATACTATTTGATAGAGGCATTTCGTTAAAAATTAATGAATATCATAATTTGTTTAAAATTTATTCATTTTAATTTTAGCATAAATATCAGATATTTGGAAATATTTTAATAAGCAGGAGGTTTTTGCGGTTTGTAGATAAACATTTTAATTAATTTTTTAATGTCATTTTAATGTAATCTGGTCTGATCGATTTTTATTTTCATTATAGTTTTCGAAAGAGCAATCAACCGCATCTGTAATACTTCCTGTATTACGGCGTATTCGTGATTTTTTACAGGGATCTGATTTTCAAGAGCCAGCACAGCGCTTTGCAGATTTTCTGGCCCAAGCTATTAACGATCGAGTCAAAAAATTGGTGGATAATTCACTTCTCAGAATTTCCAGCTTACTCGATCCGCGTTTCGCCTTTGATGAAACAATTTTTTCAAAGGCAAATTGGGCAACAATAGAAGAAGAATTGATTGAATTTTCACAAACGTGTATTTTGAGTTATTTTTAAGAAATATTATTTATATTTAGTCCTTAACGAAGAAAATATGCTGGATGGCATTTTGGATGAAAATGTTGATAGCGAACATGATCAGGCACTATTGGAGCGCAGCAGTATGGCGAGCAGCGATGAAAGACTTAGATGTATAGTTATTTAAAATGAGTTTACTTTTAATTTTATTTTTATTAGATGACATTTAGAAAACTCCGGTCTCTCCTGAGACTGTCTCCCTGCCTTCAGCTGGAGAGTCAGCTCTGTCCAAACGTCTTACAGTGCAGCTTGGTGCATTCCGCGCAATTGAAAGGCCTTGTTATGATACGAATCCCTTCGCCTGGTGGCACAACAACGGACCCCAATACCCAGATTTGCTGCGTTTGGCGCGAATTGTCCATGCCATCCCATCTGCTTCAATTTGCTCGGAACGACTTTTCTCGAAAGCAGGACTCATCTATGCAAATACCCTTAGAAACAGGTGAAAATCTAGCCAATATTATGAACAAAAATTTTATTTATTGTTAAATTATCTGCCAAAATGGTTGACAACATATTGGTTATTAAAGCAAATTTGGACAAATTGTTGATGGGCCCTTCAGCTGAAACAGTAAATGAAGAGATGCTTGATGTAATTGATGAGAGNGATCCCGATCCCGCTGCACCCTAGTTTCGACAATCAGTTTTCACAGACGCGGTTTTCACAGCCGCGCTAGAAAAATCGGAAACGCGACCTCTCACTCCGTTGGATCTACTTCGACAACCATCTAGAGAAGTAATTCAACCGGAAACACGACACCCGACAGCGGTCGTTCGACCTATAGGACGTCGTCACCGCTCGACGCCCAAAAGTGCGGAGTGATCTACGAATTCGCCCTCGAGGATGGGACATCAGGTAAGTTCCACATGAAAAACTACGCTCGCGGATACGATAGTCGATAAGTCGTTGGAAGTATTCAGCGATACTTTTTGGCTTTCCTTTGCCGCCCTTGGTTCCGCCACTGATATCCAATCTTTAAAGACTCCTAAGTCTCTGTTAGAAATGCCTGAGACCGCTGAACTGTTAACTTCGCCCCCCTCCTCGTCGATCCCAGACAAATTAGCTTTCCACTGATTGCATAGAAACTATGAGTTCCCAGCATTTTTTTCCTGGCTTTTCAACCATTTATGGAGAATTTAATTTTCCATAATTCGCGACTGGCGGAACAGGACGTTTGATGGCGGGCCATTTGATGGCGGCCAGTTGGAGGCGGGCCACTTGTTGGTGGCGAGGCCATTTGGTGGCGAAGGTCGGGTAGGGAGGAATATCATGAATGCCTTCTTTGTTTCTCAAGTCGGCGCCACCAATTTAGAATTGGCGCCATCAACTTAGAGGTCGGCGCCTTCAACTTTAAAGACATCAAAGGCGCCGACTTCTGAGTTTGCGGCGCCGACTTGAGAAATAAAGGCGCCGTCTTCTAAATTGATGGGGCGTCTAAGGCGCCGATTCTAAGTTGAAAGCGCCGACTTGAAAACAAAGGCGCCACATGGCAAGCATTCATGATTTTCCTCCCTACCCGAATTTCGCCACAAACTGGTCGCCACCAAATGGCCTCGCCACCAAATGGCCGCCACCAACTTGCCGCCACCAAATGGCCGCCACCAACTGGCCGCCACCAAATGGCCCGCCACCAAACGGGTTGTGCCGGCGACTGGTGCTGGATTTTTTTAAAAAAAGGCTCAATGTGGGCGTTAAAAAGGCCCAAAGTGACTAGTCTGGCCTAAAACTTTAAAAAGTATAAAAGGCAAAAATGTTCAGAATTTTATGCTGATTCAAATGGTATTATTTTTCAAAATTCGGCCAAAAAGTTCGAAATTTTCCTGAAATGTATCGAAAATTAGGTTTTAGGGGATATTCGAACCTTTTGTTAGAATTTTGGAAAATTTTTNACCTATTACAGATATTTTCGACACAAGCCTGAAGCAAGAAAATTTTACAAGATTTAATAATGATCTAGAAAATTGAAGCTTTCATATGATAGCAGAATTGTTTGATTTAAAGGAATTTTATGTAATATTTAGGAATAATGTCAAATAAAATTTAAACTTATAGCTTATAAATCACTCTGTAAAAATCATTTCCTCTAATTTGGAGCTTACCTTCGCGCTTTTCACGATTAGACATCACTTGATTGGCCGAGGTCCAACAAAAAGCAATAAATATTGCAAAAAACAGACCAGCAAACGCGAGCGATGAGCCGCGAACGACGAATGTCATGATAGAATGACAAAAATATTTGATGAAATATTAATAGAGAACTGAAAGGAATCTAGAATATAGGTCAAAATGAATTTTTTTTGTTGATACCATTGTTATACCAATATTAAAAATTCATTTTTATTTAGAAAAATTCCTGATTAAAAATATTATTTATTAAATTTGTTCATCTAACAAAAAAAAATCTGACAATTTTTTGCATTTAAAAATTCCAGAAGGACCCCGTTCCGCATGGTGCTATGTCATTTCCTCAAAATCCATCAAAACCCGAAAACACACAAATTGGGACGTTTCCTCAAAAACCATCAAAATGGTGTTTTCGGTTCCTCAAAAACCATCAGAACTCTAAAATGATATATACAAAATAGCACCAAGAATGGAAATTGCACCAGGACAAAATCACAAAAAACGTGATAAAATTTAGAAAATAATACCAAAATCGTACTTCTTTATTATGACTTATAGGCACCATTCTTATCACATTTAGTCATCAATATAAATATAAAATAAGAAAAAAATAAAATAAAAAAAATAAAAAATAGATTTATACCATAGGTTTTATGATTTCAAAAAAACTAATTTTTTTAATCAATTTTATTCATATTGTAAAATGAAGATTTTGCCTTTGGCCCATGTGTTGGGTTTTTTATGCTATATGTTAAATTTCTGTATTTTAATTTTTGGTTAAAGATTTGGGTGATTTCTGTCATTGGAGATATTTGTAAATAGGTGCTGCTCATTTTAGAGTTTTGATGGTTTTTGAGGAAACAACCTTCCGCATCATGCACCGCCCTGATAGCACCGCACTAATTATTTAAAAGCAAAAGACTAATGCTTCTAAAGACTTTCTTTCATGGGTCATGAAAGTTTCCGATTTTTGAGTCTAGTATTTGAGCCTCAGGAAATCTCAGATACTACTATGACTTCTACTATGATGAGGTACAAGTTATATTTTTAGAAAATTATTGACTCATTTAATCAGATCCGTGCTGGGTCGTTAGTAAAAAAGGGCCAATGTGGGCGAAAGTAAAAAAGGGCCAATGTGGGCGAAAGTAAAAAAGTGACAATACAGTAAACAAAAGGGAAGTCAGTTATAAGTGTATACTACGAAATGATTAAAGGACAAAACGACTATCTAATGACTAAAATAACATTAAAAAAATAAAAATTATTAAAAAATAATTAATAATAATAAAATTAAAAATGTAAATAAAATAATTATAAATAAAAAAATCAATCAAAATTGTAAATATTTGAAATAAATTTTGTTGGGTACTTGGGTAGGATCCAAAATGTCCTTTGGCATATTGACTGTTTGTTCCCTCCCATATGATCTTTGATCCCAAGCCATCCATCCTTCCTCCCATTGATCATTCCCCTCTATCACAATCACGGCGCCGCCACACGGCGCCGTGATTGTGTCCAAATTTTTTCACAAAAATTTGGCGGTGTTGTTGAGGTATTTCCGGACATGGCTGAACACGAGGAGCACACTGCTCATCGAGCTCGATCGGAAGGCGCTTCCGAAGCTGATTGGCATGACGATGGACATCTCGTCCAAGCGAAGGAACTGAGACCCTATAGGTCGGCGACTTACCTACTCGCTCAATGATGGTACCAGGCAACCAGTGCATCTTGTTGAAGCGATAGTTCAGTAGGTAGACCGACTCTCCCGTGTTGAACGCCACCGGCATTGGGCCGTGCTTCTTATCGAATTGTCGTGACATCGCCTGGATGTACGACTTTCGCGCAGAATCATGGGAGTTCGGTGCCGGATCAGTCGAAGGATGGACGAGCGACAGTTTGGTGCGAAGACGGCGTCCCAGGAGCAATTCATCGGGTGAATGTCCGTCGAGTGCGGCATTTGGTGTCGTCCTGTAGGCGAGAATTGCCTTCTCAGCCCAGTCCTTGCCTTCCGTGCTGCACTTCTTCATGACCCTCTTGAAGGTGTCCACGAATCTTTGGGCCTGTCCATTGCTCTGCGGGTGATATGGAGGCGTGAAAGTGTGCCGAATTCCATGTTCGCGACAAACGACCATATAGCATACGGTGGAACTTTTGCACCGCGAAGACGAGGGCAAGTGCTCTTTTTAGATTTGGCTGTAGTTCTGTTGCGCCGGCGTAAAGGACTGGAGGCATGCTCGACCGCTTTCTCGGTTTTATCCGGAAACGTGACTCAACACTGCACCGATCCCGTCTGGATGCATTGGCGGCGACTATGATCGGCAATTTCGGATCATAGTGAGTCAGCAAAACGTCCGAAAGCATGGTGTCCTTCGCCTTTTCTGATTTAGCTGCTGTTTGAGCCTCAAACACTCATACGACGCACAAAGAGCTAGCGCGTTTCGCTAAAGAGCGCTTTCAGTTTAGTGAGCACGTCCTTGTACGCCATTTGATCAGGCGAGGATGGCAGGATCTTGTTGCAAAAACGTGAATATTCGGTGTCGCCGAGTTTGCTGATGAGGAGGCGGACCTTGGTCGATTCTGCAAGGTCTTTGCCATCGATCTCAATGAGCGAGCCTATCGCTGGTGCCACTGGTCGAATGTTTGGTCGGCCTCCGGGTCGTAGAAGAATTTCCCAAGGCGTGCATCCAGCGAGGTGGTGAACGTGGCGGCACTGGCAAGCGCGGAACCTTGCGAAATGTTCGCATTGCCGATTTGCTGCGCCAGCTGCTGGAAGCTATCGATGAGCTGCTGCAGCTGTGCTAATCCTAACTGAGCTTTTTTCAATGGTTTCGCAAGAAGAACGAAGTGCGGGAGGAAGCGAAGTCAAAACACTCTGTACGACAATTAGTCGACTTTTAGCGCCTAGCTAAAAGTCGAAAGTGCTGCGCGTGGATGACCTGGAATGTGTTGCCTAAACAGTAATCCAGGAGCGCAAAACAATGCTATTGACGATTGCTTTTTAGCAGTGATGCGAAGAAAAATCGATCGACGCGAAGAATAATTTTTCCTGTTCGAAAAAGGAAAATCCCAAAATTTTCAGAATGTCCAGATTCCAATGCAGGGTTCGAAATGACTGCGCCAAATGTTGTGTATTTGGTCGGTTCGGAGACCAATCACTATTTAGAATCGAATAAATAAATAAATAATTTATCAGAATATTTAATATAATATTTGCGAGGAAATCGGTCAGGGAATATCTTTAAGAACGGAACATTGAAAGTGAATGTGGGGAATGATCAATGCGAGGAAGGATGGATGACTTGGGATCAAAGATCATATGGGAAGGAACAAACAGTCAATGTGCCAAGGGACATTTTGGATTTTACCCAAATATCCAACAAAATTTATTTCAAATATTTACAATTTTGATTGATTTTTTTATTTATAATTATTTTATTTACATTTTAACTTTATTATTATTAATTATTTTTTAATTATTTTTATTTTTTTATTGTTATTTTAGTCATTAGATAGTCGTTTTGTCCTTTAATCATTTCGTAGTATACACTTATAGCTGACCTTCCCTTTTGTTTACTGTATTGTCACTTTTTTATTTTCGCCCACATTGGCCTTTTTTTACTTTCGCCCACATTGGCCCTTTTTTACTAACGCCCACATTGGCGCTTTTTTACTAACGACATAGCACCAGAGAGATCTACTTGTCAAACTCGAAACTCCCTTATTAGAATCAAAGTCTATGCCAATTTAGGCAGCAAGAACTTTGCTAGAATTTCTAGGCGTGTTCGAAAACTCTGATTTTTCGAGCTCCGACTTCAGAGCCGGAGCCAGTGTCGAAGTTTTTTGAGGGTTAAAACCTGAGTCAGTATTTCTAACAAATCGGAGCCAGAGCAGAACCAGGAGTTCAATTTTTATGAATCACTAGCGGAGCCAAAAAGAGGATCAGAACCAAATTATCTAGTAGGTGGATCGAAAATCCTGAAAAAATTTCACGTTTCGAACATTTTTCCAATCAATTTCATCAACTTATGCATATCATTTTATCTTATCGTGACTCGTGACAAGATCCATATTCTGTGAACTACCGAATTTATTGAATATATGTAAGCTCTCTCTCTTATATAGGGGCACCATTGCTCTCCATGCGCATTTTCAAATATAACACCTACATCTTCGAAGAAATATGAAAAACAACTAGCTAGGCCATATAATATTAAAGAAATACGATATCTATCTAAATTTAATAAAATTTAATTAACGCTTAAATCAATATATTCAGGATATAATAGTTCTTATGTACAATTTATTTTTTGATTATAAAATGGGGAATACTGAGGGATGCTAGTTATTTGACTATTCTCACTGATCAATTTCCCTGATCGGTCCATAGGGATAATAGGGATGATGATTCATGGGAAATTGTAAAATTCTATGGGAAAAAGGTACAATCCTTGTACATAGATAAATAATCTTTGATGCTTACGAAAAATTAAAATTAAAAAGAAATTATATCAAAGAAAATTAATAAAATACAGTTGAATTGGGTCAAGTTACTAAATCCGGTATTCGGAACTCATTTTAAAATTCCGGATTTGTAATCGTATAGAAACTAGAAAAACTTTTATTCGTAATAGAAAACTGTAAATTTTCCGGAATCCGTAATTAATTGTTCAAATTTTTATTTGTCCATACTTTCATTAGCAAAGGATAATATCCAAAAATTATGAGAACATTCCCAGATTTTCAAGAAAAAGACTCTCTCGTAGATAATGAAAATCAGATCTACTGCTGAGGAAAACAAAAGTTTATTTTCTGAATTTGTTGAAAGAGCAGATAATAAATTTTCCGACTATTATCTTGATATGCCCAAACGACTATTTCTTATAATAAATACATTCTCCAGTAAACAAATGGTTTGCTCGCTTTTCTTTTTTTCCTATACCTCATATTTATAATAGTCTTCTAATTCATAGCAGCTCTTTGGCGTGTCTTAAGAGTAAAATAGTATCCAAATAGAAAAATTCGTTAGTCGGTATTAATCGTTGACTAGGTTGCTATTCGTTCCTTAAAAACCATCATAATGTGCGTTTTTTAAAATCCCTCAAAACCAAAATGAGTCATTCCTTAAATTTCCATCAAAATTGGGCGTTCCTCAAATCCATCAAAACCAAAAACGAGCGTCACCCATAACGAAACATACCCAAAGACAAAAGTACACCTGTGCGAAAATCATATAAAAAACGTATTAGAAATCGTTAAGTAGCAAAACATTAATAAAAAATCTCTCTACCGTTCTGAACCATCTTTATTTTAATAAAGAAATAAACAATTAATAAAAGTACAAAATAGCGATCAAGTTCCAAAATCATTTAGTACTCAATTTTATATGGGAATACATTTGTTAAAATTCTGCTTGTTAATAGTTATTACTTTGTTCATTAGCAAATTTCGAAAAATTAAGATCAATGAAAGTTTATTGGTTTTCCATTTAATTTATAATTTAGTTGAATGCATGAAAAGAGATCTCTCGGTTAAAGTTTCGTTAAATTTTTTTTATTTCATAATTGATTAATTTTTTAATAGGTTTTTATTGTATCTGAAATGAATACAAATAATCTTTCTTGGAGTTTCATTTATAGCTTTTCATCATCGCCTTATCGCTTCAACTATGAAATACTGTTCGGAATAACAAAGGAATAACAATGGAATTTCCGGTCAATCGGGAAATCAGCAGGTCAAAATGTCCGTGGAGAAAATGTCCGCTATAAAATGTCCGGCAAACCAAAAAAGGCAAAATGTCCGAATTTGGTTCTTTTTTATTTTGAAATTAGGTTTCGAAGTTCAAGTTCAACATTCGAAGAACAATCATCTGTAAGGATTCATAATATCAGTCAAAAACAATTTGTTGATCTGCTGGTAGAGGAATTACATTGATTAATTTTATTTGTATTAATTTGAAAAAATGATGATTTTCTATTTCATTTAAGTTGTGCATTCCATTATGCTCAATCAGACTAAGGAATGGCGAAAACTAGGTTTGGATAGATATTATAGCGATAATGAGGAAGAAATAGATCAGCCATCATTACAAGCTTCTTTACACGGGCTTCAATCTGATTCGTTTCTTTTTGGTCGCCCTTCGCCCCGCCCTAATACCTCTACTTTTGCCGAAGTACTTAGCATTGCAATTCCTCCTCGACTGGAATATCAGCAGGCTGCCTTTGTTTTTATTTTTGACCCCAGAATTTTTTAAAAATAATTTACACATTTTTATAATTTTTTACTTTTATTATTTTTTATTTTTCTTTTTACTTTACTTACTAAATGTATTATTTTATCAATTATTGAAAACTGCATTGGTCTTTTATTCGCATTAAATGATGTTGAACCCAAATTATACAGTAAATTTAGTGAATCAGTTATTTGCTATTGGATGACTGTAAACGGTTTTGTCTGTTTTTTTTTGTAGGACATTTTGAGTTTTGACCACGGACTTTTTACCGTTTTTGGTTGGCCGGACATTTTGTCCGATTTGGCCGACTGGACAGTTTGTCCGGTTTGGCTGCCGGACATTTTGTCCGGTTCTGTTGAGACAACATTTTGACCCCCTGCCTTGTATGGTAGGCGGTCATAAGTTCATGGCAGGCTATAGGCATTTAGCATTCATGGCTGCAGCCCTTTTCCCTCATCCCCCCCCCCCTGCTGGGTTTTTATTTTCGATTTTGAAATCTCTGGAATTTTNTTATGAATCACTAGCGGAGCCAAAAAGAGGATCAGAACCAAATTATCTAGTAGGTGGATCGAAAATCCTGAAAAAATTTCACGTTTCGAACATTTTTCCAATCAATTTCATCAACTTATGCATATCATTTTATCTTATCGTGACTCGTGACAAGATCCATATTCTGTGAACTACCGAATTTATTGAATATATGTAAGCTCTCTCTCTTATATAGGGGCACCATTGCTCTCCATGCGCATTTTCAAATATAACACCTACATCTTCGAAGAAATATGAAAAACAACTAGCTAGGCCATATAATATTAAAGAAATACGATATCTATCTAAATTTAATAAAATTTAATTAACGCTTAAATCAATATATTCAGGATATAATAGTTCTTATGTACAATTTATTTTTTGATTATAAAATGGGGAATACTGAGGGATGCTAGTTATTTGACTATTCTCACTGATCAATTTCCCTGATCGGTCCATAGGGATAATAGGGATGATGATTCATGGGAAATTGTAAAATTCTATGGGAAAAAGGTACAATCCTTGTACATAGATAAATAATCTTTGATGCTTACGAAAAATTAAAATTAAAAAGAAATTATATCAAAGAAAATTAATAAAATACAGTTGAATTGGGTCAAGTTACTAAATCCGGTATTCGGAACTCATTTTAAAATTCCGGATTTGTAATCGTATAGAAACTAGAAAAACTTTTATTCGTAATAGAAAACTGTAAATTTTCCGGAATCCGTAATTAATTGTTCAAATTTTTATTTGTCCATACTTTCATTAGCAAAGGATAATATCCAAAAATTATGAGAACATTCCCAGATTTTCAAGAAAAAGACTCTCTCGTAGATAATGAAAATCAGATCTACTGCTGAGGAAAACAAAAGTTTATTTTCTGAATTTGTTGAAAGAGCAGATAATAAATTTTCCGACTATTATCTTGATATGCCCAAACGACTATTTCTTATAATAAATACATTCTCCAGTAAACAAATGGTTTGCTCGCTTTTCTTTTTTTCCTATACCTCATATTTATAATAGTCTTCTAATTCATAGCAGCTCTTTGGCGTGTCTTAAGAGTAAAATAGTATCCAAATAGAAAAATTCGTTAGTCGGTATTAATCGTTGACTAGGTTGCTATTCGTTCCTTAAAAACCATCATAATGTGCGTTTTTTAAAATCCCTCAAAACCAAAATGAGTCATTCCTTAAATTTCCATCAAAATTGGGCGTTCCTCAAATCCATCAAAACCAAAAACGAGCGTCACCCATAACGAAACATACCCAAAGACAAAAGTACACCTGTGCGAAAATCATATAAAAAACGTATTAGAAATCGTTAAGTAGCAAAACATTAATAAAAAATCTCTCTACCGTTCTGAACCATCTTTATTTTAATAAAGAAATAAACAATTAATAAAAGTACAAAATAGCGATCAAGTTCCAAAATCATTTAGTACTCAATTTTATATGGGAATACATTTGTTAAAATTCTGCTTGTTAATAGTTATTACTTTGTTCATTAGCAAATTTCGAAAAATTAAGATCAATGAAAGTTTATTGGTTTTCCATTTAATTTATAATTTAGTTGAATGCATGAAAAGAGATCTCTCGGTTAAAGTTTCGTTAAATTTTTTTTATTTCATAATTGATTAATTTTTTAATAGGTTTTTATTGTATCTGAAATGAATACAAATAATCTTTCTTGGAGTTTCATTTATAGCTTTTCATCATCGCCTTATCGCTTCAACTATGAAATACTGTTCGGAATAACAAAGGAATAACAATGGAATTTCCGGTCAATCGGGAAATCAGCAGGTCAAAATGTCCGTGGAGAAAATGTCCGCTATAAAATGTCCGGCAAACCAAAAAAGGCAAAATGTCCGAATTTGGTTCTTTTTTATTTTGAAATTAGGTTTCGAAGTTCAAGTTCAACATTCGAAGAACAATCATCTGTAAGGATTCATAATATCAGTCAAAAACAATTTGTTGATCTGCTGGTAGAGGAATTACATTGATTAATTTTATTTGTATTAATTTGAAAAAATGATGATTTTCTATTTCATTTAAGTTGTGCATTCCATTATGCTCAATCAGACTAAGGAATGGCGAAAACTAGGTTTGGATAGATATTATAGCGATAATGAGGAAGAAATAGATCAGCCATCATTACAAGCTTCTTTACACGGGCTTCAATCTGATTCGTTTCTTTTTGGTCGCCCTTCGCCCCGCCCTAATACCTCTACTTTTGCCGAAGTACTTAGCATTGCAATTCCTCCTCGACTGGAATATCAGCAGGCTGCCTTTGTTTTTATTTTTGACCCCAGAATTTTTTAAAAATAATTTACACATTTTTATAATTTTTTACTTTTATTATTTTTTATTTTTCTTTTTACTTTACTTACTAAATGTATTATTTTATCAATTATTGAAAACTGCATTGGTCTTTTATTCGCATTAAATGATGTTGAACCCAAATTATACAGTAAATTTAGTGAATCAGTTATTTGCTATTGGATGACTGTAAACGGTTTTGTCTGTTTTTTTTTGTAGGACATTTTGAGTTTTGACCACGGACTTTTTACCGTTTTTGGTTGGCCGGACATTTTGTCCGATTTGGCCGACTGGACAGTTTGTCCGGTTTGGCTGCCGGACATTTTGTCCGGTTCTGTTGAGACAACATTTTGACCCCCTGCCTTGTATGGTAGGCGGTCATAAGTTCATGGCAGGCTATAGGCATTTAGCATTCATGGCTGCAGCCCTTTTCCCTCATCCCCCCCCCCCTGCTGGGTTTTTATTTTCGATTTTGAAATCTCTGGAATTTTNCCCCCCCAATCTCCTTAAAAGTGTTATTTTGAATTTGCTCTCTATAGCTACCTGTATTGTCCCCTCTAACCCCAAATTTGTTTTATTGAGGTTGGAAAAATAATCATTTATCAGTTAAAAGGGTGGTGATTATGCATGGATTTGGAGGGGATGGTGATTATGGAAGGATCTGAAGGAAGGATGGGGAAGAATAGCATAAAGGACTATGATTAATGAATAGGTATAGGAAAATTAAGCATGTTTTAACAGGAATGCTGGGGATAGGGGAAGGCTACAAAAACATATTGTTGGTTATTTTGAATAATGATCATGCAAGGCGTAGAAAGAGGAACATGGGTGGCGGATGTAGGGTAGGATGCCGGATTTTCAGTTGTCAAGAAATACCAAAAAAAAATTTTTTGAGCTTGTTAGACCAAAAAAAATAATTGGTCTTCTGGTCTTTTTAATTATTCGAAAATAAAGGTTAGAAAATTTTTGAGAATAAAGGCGTTTTCATTTGGCGTTTTTCTTTAGCATTGGCATCGTTCATAGAATTTGGTTTTTCAACTCCCTCCCACCCATTTTGCATTTCTTCGATGACCTCTGCACTAAAATTTTTGATTAAAAAGGAATTCAACTTTAAAACTTTTATAGCCATTGTTAGGCCAAAACGCAAATAGTTATGAGAAACACCAATATCATTTGACCTAGTTTTAATTTTCCGATTTTTTATTTTTAATCAAAATATATTTTTCAAAGTAATTGACAACTAGAAATCCGGTAAAAGCATTAAAGTTATAGGAAAAATCAAGGATAAAAATTACAAATTACAAGAATCGGATGGATAAGATTAATTCCCGATGAAGAATAGAAAAAGACTTCAAATTAAAAAATTGTGACAACCAATTTGTTCGTCTTGACGCTCCATTGATCACATGTTGCACACACCACCAAAGGTTACTTAAGCAGAAAATAGAAAAAGCTGTTAATGATAAAGAATTTCAAGAATGATTCATTCGGATCGAAACATCATTATTTGAGTCGGGATATTGTATTCCAGAAAAAAATTACATAAGTTTCCGTACCCAAGTTTCTGCCTACCATTATGCATTAAAGCCGTCCTCAAATAGACCCCACCACCCCTCCCCCTCTAAAGCGGTATTGAAATAATACAGTTTTACGCTATTTTTGACAAACTCAATTAAAGTAGGCATACTAACATAAAAAAAGGAATTTCTTTTGGCCTTTTCGTTGGCCCGTACCACCAGTTCTACTCAAAAATGTTCTTTTAATGAATTTTCGAGAAAAAGAAAATCACGAAAGATATCAATATATGAATAGATTACCCTATTCTCTCTATTAGAACGGCCCCCACCATTAGACCGGCCCCCTCTAATAGACCGGCCTTCTCGAGGGTGGTTGAAAAATAGACCGACCCCCTCCATTAGTAGGGCCCCCTCCATTAGACCGGCCCCCAACAAAAAGACCTCCAAAAGCCCCTAGTCGAATTTTATTAAATTTTATTTTTGATGATGTAAACGTTTTTTTTTAGAAATCGAGTAAAAGTTTCGTGCTGAGTCGTTTCGGCGAAAACCGCCAAAATAGAATTACTTTTCCTTAAAACTTTTTTGTTAGACTTTTAGACAAAAGTTTAAAAGGCAAAATTGTTCAGAATTTTATGCTGATTGGAATGGTATAAAATTTTTTCCGAAATTCTAACAAAAAGTTCGAAAATTTCCCGAAATACCGAAAATATAATTTCGTCGCAACTTCTTCAAGATTTTTGTGCCCCTGTCTTAGTGTTTTGGTAACACTAATTCAGGTCGTCCACGCACAACACTCTTGCCCCTGTCTTGGCGACAGAGAAAGCCTTTGCTTGTAGCAAAGCAGGCATAAGAGTGCATATCCGCGTCATCTCGACATTTGGACGAATCGATCGATTTTTCGGCGAACCAGCGAAGGATGGCCGATCAGCCTCCAGCAATTGACAAGGTTGTTAGCCGAACAGCAGACGCTAGCCAGAGAGCAGCAAGCACTCGTCAATCGCCTACTGCAGCAACAAAACCAGTAGCCAGCACAGATCCTACCTACACTCCCGGATGTGGAATGCTTCGACCAAGATGGTGATCACGGCAGGAGCATTGCGGACTGGCTGGACCGCTTCCAGTTCGCCGTCGACTGTGCTGCGCTGGGGTTGATGCCTGAAAATAAGGTCAAGCTGCTGATGACCAAGCTGAGTGAGCCAGCCTTCTCCGAGTATAGCAAGTCGTGCTTGCCGAAAAAGGTCACCGATTTGACCTTCGATGAGACCTTGGCTCAGCTGAAGGTTCTGTTCGCCAAACCGCAATCGATCTGGATTGATCGATATGAATGTTTGCGCGCTGCAAAGGATGCGTCCGAAGATCTGCGCACATTCATCAACCGGCACAAGAAGCTGCTTCGTGACTTTGAGTTCAAAAAGCTCAAAGAAGAGCAGTTCAACTGCCTGATGCTGCTCACCTCGTTGAAGAGCGCGGGCGATTCCAACCTCCGCAAACGCATTTTGGCCAAACTGGCGGCCGATAGTGACAATGTGAAGTACGATGAAGTGGTCTAGGACCTCCAGATGTACCTGTCGACTGTCGCGGAGGCGAACATTCTCGAGCAGCAAGTGCCGAAGAAGGTTTTTGCAGTCAAACAAAAGAGACCCCAAGCCGAACGGAGCGAAAAAAAGCCCAGCTCAGCGGATCCAGTGCTGGCGATGCGGAAAAGACTCCCATCGGCCCACGGAGTGTTCCCATGTGAAAGCAGTGTGCCGGAAGTGCACCAAACAGGGACATTTCGAGTTACTGTGACAAGCACCAAGAATGGCTGAAGCGGAATGCTGGGAAGGGAGGCAGGAAAGTTAACACCATTTTGCTCGGTGGAGTCCTTGTTAACTCGGTTAACAAGCTGAATAGACTCATCGAGGTCCCGGTCAAAGTCAATGGAAAGGCTGTGCAGTTTGTGCTTGACTCGGGTGCCGAGGTGACCGACATCAATGAAGATGCGCACCGGCTCATCGGAAAGCCGAAGTTGGACCCATTCAAAGAGCAAGCAAGGTACCACGATGGTTCTACATGCACATTGATTGGCCGGGGAGAAGCGACATTCACATTGGGAGGAAAGTCGCATCAAGGGCATTCTTCGTGTGCAAGAAAGGTTCTTTGAACCTGTTGGGAATCGATATGCTGGATGCATTTGGGCTAATGCAGGATGTCCGCGAGAGTGTGGCCGTCGCTTTGAGGGTCAATCAGATCAAAAAGTCGGCATCCTCGGCTGGAATTGATGTCCTTGACGGACTTCAGCGCAAATTTCCGGAGGTGTTCAGGCCAGAACTCGGACATTGCAAGAAGGCTAAGGCTCATTTGGAGCTGAAGCTGGATGCCTCTCCGGTGTTTTGTAGGCCACTCCCTGCACCGTACAACACGAGGTCGGTTGTGGAGGCTGAGCTGAAGCGCCTGGAAGAGATGGACGTCATAAAGCTCGTCGATCTACCCGTTGGGCCGCACCGATAGTGGTTGTCAAGAAGGCCAACGGGTTGGCACGCGTTTGCGCGGACTTTTCAACAGGCTTGAACAACGCGTTGCTATTGCATCAGCATCCCTTGCCACTGCCCGAGGATATTTTCGCCACGCTGAATGGTGGCCGCGTCTTCACGCAACTTGATCTGCGAGACGCCTATTTGCAGGTTGAACTGGACGAGGGATTGAAGGAGTTGTGCACGATTGCCACTCACCTCGGAAATTTCCAGCATCAACGCTTGCCTTTCGGAGTGAAATCAGCTCCTGGGATTTTTCAATCCATAATGGACAACATGCTGGCAGGATTGCCATTCGCCGTTGCATATCTGGAACGTGATCGTCGTCAGCAAAACTCGAGAAGAGCACAGGAAGCATCTTGAAGAAGTCTTCAGGCGAATTGAGCAGTTTGGATTCCGGGTAAGGCCTGAGAAGTGCTCCTTCTTCCAGAAGCAGATCAAGTATCTTTGCTTCATTGTCGACAAGGACGGAAGAAGGCCGGATCCAACCTAAGTCCAGGCTATTGCGGAGATGCCTGTGCCATCGGATGTTCCAACACTGCGTTCATTTCTGGGGATGATAAACCATTATCAACAGTTCGTGAAGAACTTGAGGTTCATCCGCCAGCCGCTGGACGACTTGCTGAAACAGGATGCGGTCCGGCTCTGGTCCCCTGAGTGTCAGGACGCGTTCGACAAGGTCATCAAGATCCTGAACTCTGACCAGCTGCTCGCCCACTACGACCCATCGCAGGAGATCATCGTGTCCGCCGACGCATCGGAGCATGGAATCGGCGCCGTGATTTCTCACCGTTTTGCTGATGGAAGCATGAAAGCAGTCGCCCATGCGTCATGTTCCCTGTCCCCTGCGGATAAGAATTACTCGCAGATCGAAAAGGAGGGACTAGCGCTGATCTACGCAGTGAAAAAGTTTCACAAGTATCTCTACGGGAGACATTTTGTGCTTCAAACGGATCACAAACCGATGCTGAACATCTTTGGCAGCAAGAAAGGGATCAAAGCCTGCTCCGCCAATCGCCTGCAGCGTTGGGCGTTGACGCTCTTGGCATATGACTTCGACATCGAATACTAGAACACCTTGTTTTTTTGCCAGGCTGATGCCCTGTCGCGACTGATCGCGAAGACGCCGAATCCAGAGGACGACATCATCGTCGCGAATTTGTCTGCGGACTCTGAACAGCGAACGTTGAAGGCTGTTTTGACTAAAAATGCCGCTCAAGTTCGATGCTCTGGCCAAGGCCACGGAGCGGGACGAGACGATCCAGGCGGTTCTGAAGTGCATCCGGACGCAGTGGCCACACAAGAAAGCAATGTCTGAGGACATCATCGCTTTCCATCGGCGCCAAAATGAGCTCACCGTCATCGATGGATGCCTACTCTTTGTGGATCGAGTCGTGGTGCCTGAAGCACTTCGCGCGGAAATACTCCAGCTGTTGCACAAAGGCCAACCAGGAATGAAGCGGATGAATAGCTTGGCGCGGCAGCACGTGTTTTGGCCACACATGGACCAGCAGATTGAGGACATGGTCAGAACCTGCGCCCCTTGTTCCGCTGAAGCAAAGCAGCCGGTGAAGACCGAGCTTCACTCATGGCCGAAAGCGGATGGTCCTTGGAAGAGGGTGCACATGGACTACGCCGGACCATTCTTCGGGAAGATGTACCTCGTCGTCGTGGATTCTGACTCCAAATGGCCTGAAATTTTCGCCATGGGCTCTACTGGATCAACTGCGACGATCGACAAGCTGCGGTACCTGTTCGCTCGACATGGAATCCCGGAGACGTTGGTCAGCGACAACGGGACACAGTTCACGTCCAAAGAGTTCAAGGAGTTCAAGGAGTTCACCGCGGCCAACGGCATTGAACATCTGTTCTCGGCGCCCTACAACCCGATCTCAAACGGACAAGCTGAACGTTTTGTCGACACGTTCAAGCGGACTTGCCGGAAATTAAAAGGGGAGGGAGCATCCCATGTGCTGGACACTTTCTTGGCTACCTACAGGACGACTCCATGTGATTCGTTGCCTGGCGGCAAATGTCCTGTGGAAGTTTTCTTCGGAAGGAAACTTTGCACAACATTGGACTTGCTGCGGCCGAAGCCACGCCCTCTGGTTGTGCGCACTGAGGCCATGGAGAAGCAGTTCAACCGACGGCATGGAGCCAAGCCGCGAAGCTTTGAGCTTGAAGCCAAAGTCTTTGCGCGACATCGGTTGTCCCAGCCTTGGCGTCCTGGCACTGTGTCCGACTGTCGCGGTGTGATGTACACCATTGAGTTCCAGGTAAGTTACATGCGAATCAGCTGTTGGATCGCCACACGGACGAGACGGACGGGAGCAGCTGGACATGTTCAACGAGGACTATGGGTTGCCCGTGGCCAAGGAACCACCAATGGCACCGGAAGTTACACGCGAACCCGAGGTGGTCGCTCAACGGCAACCGGCACCCGGGATGGAGCGAGCTGCATCGCCACCATCCCATGAGCAGAGGCGGTACCCTGAGCGGAACCGACGAGCACCGCGGAGGTATTCGCCCGGCTGATGAAGGACCAAAGAATGAAGGAAGGATGAAACCCTTTTAAAAGGGGAGGTGTTAGGGTGGGACCTGATGGAAAATCATACGTATCACTGACCCATCCATTCCCCATTATCGATTGCTTACTGTAGACCCTTCCCCTCCTTTGTCCATTCCTTCCCTATTCATTTCCCATATTCACTTTTCAATTTCCATCCTTACTCCCCAATTGTAGCTCCCACCGAACTCATATATTCATTGCGCAAATATTGTTCTCCCTATTTATTGACTAAATAAATATATATTTATTTACTCTTCGTCAATTGGGGACCAGGGCACAACAGAGGGGCCGTCAGAGAAAATTTTGGGAGAAAATAGGGCATTTTTCTTAAGAAATTTGAAACTTATTTTGTTGTTTGTTCAGTGTTTATAGAAAAAAATTGATGGTTGAAAAATAGATAAAACGGCCCCCTCCATCAGACCGGCCCCCTCTATTAGACCGGCTCTCTCGAGGGTAGTTGAAAAATAAAGCGGCCGGCCGTTCTATTAGAGGTAATACGGTATTTGAAAATTGAGTTAAATTGAAATAATACCGA
>LDKF01000435.1:3494-22004 GCA_001026735.1 Rotylenchulus reniformis
CCGACGCCAGAACGAGCTCACCATTTTCGACGGATGTCTGCTCTTCGCTGATAGAGCGGTTGTGCCTGAAGCACTTCGCGCGGAAATACTCCAACAGCTGCACAAAGGACACCCGGGAATGAAACGGATGAAGAGCTTGGCGCGTCAGCATGTGTATTGGCCACAGATGGACCAGCAGATCGAAGACTTGGTGAGAACCTGTGCCCCATGTGCCGCTGAGGCAAAGCAGCCGGTGAAGACTGAGCTTCACTCATGGCCGAAAGCTGATGGACCATGGAGGCGCGTGCACATGGACTATGCGGGACCGTTCTTCGGAAAGATGTATCTGGTCGTCGTGGACTCGTTCTCGAAATGGCCTGAAATTTTCGCCATGAATTCTACCGGATCAAGCGCAACCATCGACAAATTGCGGTACCTGTTCGCCCGTCATGGAATCCCTGAGACGCTGGTCAGCGACAATGGGACGCAGCTCACGTCCAAGGAATTCAAGGATTTCACAACTTCCAATGGAATCGAGCATCTGTTCTCGGCGCCCTACAACCCAATGTCCAACGGTCAAGCCGAACGTTTTGTGGACACGTTCAAACGGACTTGCCGGAAATTAAAAGGGGAGGGGGCTGCACACGTGTTGGACACATTCCTGGCTACGTATCGGACGACGCCATGTGACTCACTGCCGGATAGCAAGAGCCCTGCGGAGGTGTTCCTGGGTAGAAGACCTCGCACAACATTGGATCTGCTGCGGCCGAAGCCACGCCCTCTGGTGGTGCGCGATGAGGCCATGGAACGACAGTTCAACCGGCGACATGGAGCAAAGCCGCGAAGCTTTGAGCTGGAGGCCAAAGTCTTCGCACGGCATCGGTTGTCCCAGCCTTGGCGCCCTGGCCATGTGTCCGACTGCCGCGGAGTGATGTACACCATCGCGTTCCCGGATGGCTCAACAGGTAAGTTCCACGCGAACCAACTGTTGGATCGGCACACCGATGAGACGGACCGGGATCAGCTCGACATGTTCAACGAGGATTTTGGACTGCCAGTAGCCAAGGAGCTGGCAAGGGCACCGGACGCCGCACGCGAGCCCGAAGTGGCCGTCGAAGAACAACCCGCACCTATGGTGGAACGAGCGGTGACACCACCAGCTCCGGAACGGAGGCGGAACCCCGAGCGGAACCGCCGGCCACCGAGAAGATACTCGCCGGGATGATGAACAGAAGGAAGGAAGGATGAAACCCTTTTAAAAGGGGAGGTGTTCGGGCGGGACCCGATGCAATGATCACACGTATCAGTGACCACCCATTCCCCATTATTGATTAGTTCTTACTGTAGACTCTTCCCCTCCTTTGTCCATTTCTTCCCTAGTCACTTCCCCAATTCATTTTCATATTTTGCTCCCACTTTCCAATTCCCTTGCTCCCCGAACTCTGATATTATTTTTGCGCCCATAATTGTATTTCCCTTCTGGACTTAAATAAATATTTTATTTACGACTTGTCCATCGGGATTGGGGCACAACAATAAGTCCAAAGGAAAATAATAAGAAGCGAATGATTTTTTCTTTTTCTCATATTGTCTTTTCGCGGAGAGGAAAAAAAGGCAAAGTGAGAGATAACATTACAGACACTGTAAATTCGGTCAGAGAAGGATCTTATGGACACCGAAAAAAAATCCTCGATTTGTATTAACTTTTTATGGATTTGGGTCAACAAGTCATAAAAAAACTCCCCAGACAGGACAAAAATAGTTTATTCCCGTCTACTCAGTTTTTGCGATTTGTTGACCCAAATCGAAAAAAGGCTGCGGAGATATTTGTCTAGGTCACCCACCCGCAGCATCTTCAGCTGCTTTTTGCAGCTGCTTAGCCCCTCCTTTGATCATTCTTTGATTAATAGAAACAGATAAGTTTCCTGTGCATGATGTCTCATCAAGTCAGGAAGGTATAAGCAGTCAAAATACACATTCAATACTAGTATATTAAGTTGAACATGTCGTTACATTGGGCACATTGGGGCGGCACTCACTAAGATTGTTATTTAATCCTCCCAATGATCTATTTCAACAAAATATTTGCGAAACATGGGAATATCAATGCGGTCAACCACTGGTCCAGTATACTCGACCACTTGAGTTTACCACTGATAACTATGGACCGGGAGATGTCCTCGAGATTCTAGCAGACGGCAATTGCGGTTGGAGAGCAGTAGCATTGGGGTTGACCAGTAATCAAGAAAACCACGAAATGATACGTCGTGATGTAATTGAGTATCTGGAAGAGTCCATTTACCAACATCGGTTATTTGATCGTCATGATAATGATTGGTGGTGTAAGTATAATATTTTAAATTCACGCTAATTTTGCTTTAACTCTTTTCTATGATTTACCCACGATCCGACGTCATATAGAATTGGCAGTTACCCCAGCAGTTGATTCTGGAGATTTAGAGCGGTGGATGGATAACATTGATTTTGCTGCCACAGCAAAAATGTTCAGAATAAATATTGTCGTGTGTGAACGCGTGCGACAAAACATTTATAGGTGGCAATTATATAGCCATGAACTTCATTCATCCGTAAAAAATTTTCAAATAAATTTAAATTAAATCTCATTGCAGCTGGTCACACTCAACCAAGTACCCGGAACTGCTACAATTTTTTTTGCATTATAGATGGAATCACTACGAATTAATTAAAGAACCAAGACCTATATCATCATAATGTTTTTATTTTATGGCTTTTTAATTTATAATGATACTTCAATCTACTCATTCATAACCATCTATTATTGATTTTTTTTTTGTTTTTTTTTGCAAAATTAATTGGTACTTGTCTAGTTTGGGTACCATTTTTTGGTCAAATTTTCCAAAAAAATATTTTTTGTCCCAAATGCCTCAAAATGACGTCCTAGGGCCAGTTTTTGACGCTGAATCCGAATTTGACGTCCGTTTTGACGTCCGACGTCATCTGACGCAACTTTTCTGACGTCGGAAATTTTTGACGTCAAAATTTTTTTTCCAAAATTTCTGGTGGCCGCGGGAATACGCGTGTATGCTTCTGTACACTTGTAAATTTTTATTGTATTTCACTGATTTCAATGCATAAAAGTTCAATTTTGAAAAAAATTTTGACGTCAAAAATTTCAGACGTCAAAAAATTGCGTCAGATGACGTCGGACGTCAAAACGGACGTCAAATTCGGATTCAGCGTCAAAAACTGCTCCTAGGAAATTAGTTTTACAGTGTTTTCAACAAAAAAATATTTTTTTTGGAAAATTTGACCAAAAAGTGGTACCCAAACTAGACAAGTACCAATTAATTTTCATTTATAATAAAATATTTTCTCTTTCCAAAACTGGCATATTTTAATCCATGGATTTTTCCGCATAAATATTTTCTAGCAATAGTATTCTTTCTCACTTATCGTACTGGGTATTCTAGCCCCCGGATTCTCTGGGGTATTCAAGCCCCCCAGAAAATGGGATCCTAAGTTTTTGTCCATTTGTACCTCCAAGAGCCTCCACGTGGCGTTTCCTAGGCATTGATTTAAATTTAATGAAATTGTTATTAATTTTTTAATGAAAATGTTATTTAATGGCAATTCAATGGCGAGTACTTGGTCAAAAACAAATGGACTTTCATGGAAGCCATATATAAAAAAATTTATGATTTCCTTTCCTGATCTTTTAGTTTTCGAATTTTAAAATGATATTTGGGGTTGCTAACTATTAAAAATAGGGATTTTCTTAACATAATTTTTTTTTACTTTTTCGTATTAGATTTGAGAATTTTTTACTAACGCGACTATTTGGGTTTTTTAAAACGCTAGCACCGTTTGGATATTGGGTCACTTCCGGCCTCCAATGAGGAATTATCAATTATTTACAAAAATAATGAATTATTAAAACAAATTGTAAATAATTCCTCTTTGTGTCAGCCCAAATAGGTGAGACCAAGTGCTTGCCGGTTGACACCAAGAACCTAACAACTAATAAGCTTTATTCTTTCAAGCATATTCGAAAGAAGCCAAAAAGCAATAATCTTATCAGTAGGGTTCGGAATCATATGGAAATCCATATTTTTTCTGCGCACTCATAATGGCCTGAAAATCACGTAAAACACATTTTTAGCCTTATTAGAACCTTCTAGACATCATTTTATAATCCATACTTTCCATATTTTTCCATATTTCGGACTTTTTGTCCATATTCCATATTTCGTCCATATTTTGCCATTTTTTAAGAAAATTCTTAAACAAAAATGCAATAAAATCCGAAAATTTATGATTTTTTGGAAAAAAAATTTTGGAAAAAAAATTTTGGAAAAAATTTTTACAAAAAAATTTTTGGAAAAAATTTTCAGTTAATTTTCAGAAAAGAAATATGAAATTAAACTATTTTTTCCTCCGTAAATTCATCTTTAAAATATTAAAAATCATTTTTAGAAGAAAAATTTTCATTTTTTCTGCCAAAATTTCGCCAATTTTTATCCATATTTTCCATATTTTTGTCCATATTTGGAGAAAATTTCGTATTTTCGTCCATACTTGTGACTTTTTTATCCATATTTTATGGCCATATTTCTCAATTTTTTGTCCATATGATTCCGAACCTTACTTATCAGCGTTTATTTGCTTTATTTGAAGCAAAAAAATTTTTTTGAAGTAAGATATATTTTCCCAGTAAAAAACCATTTTTGGTTAGATTTGCACTTTTTAATTTATTTTTATTCGAATTTTAATTTCGGAATAAAGTATGTTTGCTTATTTCTATGCGAGCTTGCATTTTTTTGTGTTAACGCGACTGCTTGCTTATTTTGAGCACTTGCGTTTTTTGAGGTAACGCGACTATTTGCGTTTTTGATGTAACGCGCAAGCACGGGAATAGGCTATGGGTTAGAATCCTCTCGAGAAAATTATCATTTATCAGCGAGAAATAGTTCTTATCGGGATTTCCACAACCATCAGCTATATACAGAATCCAAATTAATTTGTAAAATTCTTAAAAATGAATTAATATCATCAATTAAATATGAAATGGGTTAATCTCCAGATTTGCTACAAATTTATTAAAAATTTTTGGAGATTTTCATTCCATATTTAGTACCTGAATGTGCCATGCGGGTCATTTACAATTGATCAATTGGATCAGGTTATCCGCCTCAGTCCGGTTAGTTTTAGTTAAGAAATGAAAAACCATTTATAAAAGCATCCTGAACCTCTTTAAAATTTCCATGGAACGAAAAAGATTCAGAGAGCTGATCCGACAACAATAAATTATTCACATCAGTAAAACCCTTCAGAATTTGCACACATTTGGTGCGCGATAGGCCACTTCGGGTATAGTTAAAGGGAAACAAATGATCGAAAATGATGATAAATTATTATAGCAATTGTAGCATTTTTTTTGGTATTTTACATAACCTAATTCATTTTTAGGTCTGGATCTTTGATGATCATGCTGATCGCCCAGACTTTTCATGGCAAGATCCTTTCCTGGCCATTCAGTTCTTTCGAACCGGGTGTGTGCTAGTGAATTCTGTGCTTGAGACGCTGTTTCGGGACGAGGTGTTTAACGATGTGGAGAGACACCGTAAGTTGATGGGGCGAAAAGTGATCTTGGTGATTTTGTATATTTTAGACCAGGAGTTGAAGGCTTGGCATTTCAGAGGCAGAATTTCCAATTCAAAAGAATTAACAGATGGTGTCAAGACAACTCGACTACGGACAACTCATCTACGGACAGTTCGACTACGGACAACTCGACTATGCATTTTTTTAATGAATGTTTTCTCTATTATCTAACATGAATAATTGTTGTTAAAAATATTTAAAAAAAATGATTTAAAAATAGAAGAATTGAATAAAAAAATATATATAATTTCTAAAAAATATTTTTAAAATTTTTTAGGTTATGATAGACCATTTAAATTAGAGTTCAAAAACGAAATGAAGTTCTGAAACGAAGTTCACGAGGTTCTTGTTCGTTCTTATAGGTTTTTTACTGACACGAGCAAAAACACGAACCCGAGCTTTCAAGAGTTTTAGCTCGTGACTTCGTTGTTCGGGTACTCTCCTATTCCGGTTCTGAATTATGGTTCTGAATTATATTTATCGAAATTTTGAACTCTATTTATAAGCCTTTTTAGAAAAATGATTAAAATTAATTCTTTGATGGATTTTTTAATTTTTCTTTTTTCATTTTTAAATGCTAGGCTTTTTTGTTAAATTACATACATGTTAGATAATAGAGAAAACATTCATTAAAAAAATGCTTAGTTAGTCGAGTTGTTCATAGTCGAGCTGTTCCCGTAGACGAGTTGTCCGTAGTCGAACTGTCCGTAGACGAGTTTCGGACATTCTGACAAATGACAATGCAACATTTGCCTTTCATGAATTTTCAAATATGCTTTGAATAAAATATGGACATAACATCAAAAGTAGGAAGTCATGGTTAGAAAATAGGGAATTTGTGCAGAGTGAATTCTGATGATATCGAAAATTTTAATACGAAGAACTACTGTGTATATTTTTAGTCAAAATCAAAACTAATGCCTTTGCAACCAATAAAGAAAAAAAATTGGCCAAAAAAATCGTATTTTCCGTATTTTCTTCTTCATTCTAAACAGAGGCCACTACTTACTATTAATGATAGTTTATGGTACAATAAAACCTTATAATTATATTTTAGAAAAAATTACAAATTATTCTATTACATATTTTAGTGATTATTTGACGATGTTCGTCTTTTTGTATAAACTTATACCACTTTCCGTATTATGTAGACGAAATTCATGAAGTAGGTTACACTTTGTACTGGTTTTTAACGACCAGCGCTAGCTCACATATCCGTACTCTTCACGTGTCTCTTCTATTAAGTGACTGCGATATACGGGTAACACTCGAGTAGGTTTGTAACACTGTATGTATTTTCACAAATTTCCAGTAGCAGGTACAAGAAGTTAATGAAGTACGTAATGCGTTCTACTGCTAACTCACATTCCGTACTTTTCACGTGTTTTAGTACATAACTAGGTTATACATGTCCCCCCTGACCCTGACTACTGGTACATGAAACTATACGTGTTTTCACAAAATGTCTAACTTTAACAAAATGAATGAATTGGACAGTTAATCAGAGGAAGGACAAATCAGTTTATGAAAAGCTAGCACAGGTTGTAGGGAAAATTTGAGAAAGCCAATTATACACAAGTATTCTCTTCTTAGAAAAGAATTTAATGAGAAATGAAGGGAAAGCGGAGGTGTATTCGGGAACGGAATGCAATACCACGTTGATCGGAGCCATTGAAACCCAATAAAAATTGCATTTTCCTTCTTAATTTTTGAATTTATTCCCCATCCATCATTCCTTCTTTCATCCTCATCCTTCATTATTTATTTCTATTTTGCCACTTGTTTTCTAACTGTGATCTAACTAGGAATAGAAGGTTAGACGTTAAGTAGGGCCGATACTTTCCACCAAATATGACCAATACTATTTTATGGGACAGCATCACTCTCGAAATTCCATTTGTGCAAGTTCATAAAAAACAAAAGTCAAATCAATAGATTACCATTCTCGTCCAAAAATGTAGGAAAATTGTGAATTTTTAGTCATGATACATAACAATCAATTTTGTGCAAACTTTATTGAAGTATAAATTTAAAAAAGAAAAAATAAATTGCACAAAGGTCAAAAATGCAGAGAATGGATGGCAAAAATCTGTGTATAATCATCATAAGCATCATAATCATCAACCAGTTGATGGCGTCGAATAGTGTTCCGTCACGAATGAGCTTAAATCAACATTTAGACAAGCATTTTATAGCTTCTCTGTGAAGTTTATGTAAAAAATTTACAAATTTTGACGAAAAACCAAAAATTACTGTACTGTGAACAAAATTGTTCATTAACACCCTATCTGGGATGTATGTATATTCCGGATTGGCCTGTCTATGTTATTATTTGAAATCATAATGCACCTTCAAATGGCTAAAGGTCATTATCATTAGCCCCCAAGAACTGAAGCCCCAAAAGTCAAAAACTATGGGCAAAAGCAAATAAAAGTAGGCCGCAAGTCAAATTTTTGCCCTTCCAGTTTTTTAAATTTCTGCAAAAATTTTTTTGAAAATTTTACAAAATTTTTGAAAATCGTGTGTTTTATGGAAAATTTCTCAAAAAATTCTGGGAAATTCTAAAAAATAAAGAACCCAAAAGATTCAGCATAAAATTCTGCATATTGTTTTTATACTATTGGCCTGGCAAGCTTTGTTGGGGGGGCTTCAATTCTGAGGCCTTACTTTCATCTTTTGGTTAACTCCCTAACCACAGTTACTGTAAATCCGCTAACCATAGTTAAGGAACTCTTAATCGGTACTTTCATCTTTCCTAAGAATACTTTTCGGTACTTTCATCTTTTCATAAGAATTTAATAATTGTTATTATTCTTTATTCAATTTAGTAATTGATGATTTTTCTCGCTTCCTTTTTCTTTGACGTCGATAGCCTGCTGTGGTTTAGCCTAACTATGGTTTGCTTAACTGTGGTTAGAGATGAAAGTACCGATCAAGGGAGGGTGTTAACTATGGTTAGTGGAACCGTGGTTAAGGCCCTTAACTGTGGTTAAGCTAACCAAAAGATGAAAGTAAGGCCCTTGGGTGGCTAAAATATGACCGGACCCATTCAAATACCCCTTTTCGCTCCACCCAACTTACGGTGTTCCTCCACTGTCATTGTCGTTGAACACCAAATCCTTGAACAAGGCATTCAGCACCGGATTCGGTGGCATAAACCCAGTCGTGACGAAGTGGATGGTCAGGAAAGAGTCGCGCCAATAAACGACAGGCTCGCGCTCCCAATATGCTTCATGGAGAGGATTGTCAGGGTGATTATATACCCAGATCTGAAAGGGGGCCAGGCAGAATGGGAAAATGCCAAAAATTGATTAAAATGCCATCTTTTGACAAGCTTTCTAAAAGTTGAACCAACCCACAAAAAAAAACCAAGTCTTCCCGATAAAGCACACCTGAAGCGGCAATTGCTTCCGCGTGCCGGCATGCCATTGTTCCGCCACATGATTCGTCAATTCAGTAACGTTGGAAAGCTGTTCATTCTGGCGAAGTTTCA
Source organism: Rotylenchulus reniformis (assembly GCA_001026735.1). Classification (NCBI taxonomy): domain Eukaryota; kingdom Metazoa; phylum Nematoda; class Chromadorea; order Rhabditida; family Hoplolaimidae; genus Rotylenchulus; species Rotylenchulus reniformis. The sequence goes on from LDKF01000435.1 coordinate 12,610, forward strand.
CACCAAGTGAATGCAAATTCTGAAGGGAATTATGTTTCAGAAAACAAGTGACAGTTAAACCGCGCTACTTTGGCCTTTAAAACTGAAAAATATATATCTGTGCAGAAAATTATGCCCTTGTGAATATTTTCAATTCAAGATAACCCGAAAGGCCCCAATCTCCCCAAATTTATAAAATTCAAAAATTGTTATGTTTCTCTGCCGAAGCTTTTAATTGGCCGAAAATTAAGCTTAATAAAATTTCCCGGAAAGTGGCAAAAATGGTACTTTTTGGGTGATTATATTACAAATGTTTAATCTTCTAAACTAACAACTAACCGGACATAACCGGATAAGCTGGTCCAACATCTCAACCGTGAACGATGAACGTGGAATATTCAGCCACTGAATAATAGAATTAACGGATAAAAATGTCTCTCTGGCAGATTACTCCGTGCTTGCGCGTTACATCAAAAACGCAAATAATGGTGTTACATCAAAATCAAAAATGTCATTATGTCAAAATGAAATTATTCGGCAACTCCAATAAACGCTAATTTGCGTTTCTAAAAAGCGCAAATCTAAGCCAAAAATGCTGTTCGATTTTAAACAATTGCCCAGTGGAGCGTTAAATTTCTGCCAAAGCTTTCACGGCTTTTTTGGTGTTAAAAAATCGCGTTTTTGTGTTAAAAAATCGCAAAAAACTGAGCAGATGGGAATATAAGCTATTTTTGTCCTGCCAGGTGGGTTTTGTTGCTTGTTGACTCATTTAAAAAAGTTGATGGTATTGACCGCCGTGACCCTAGCTCACTAACCAAATTTTAGCGACTCTCTTTCACAGGGCTCCCAACTCGCTGATGCCTGAAAAAAGTACAAAAGGGCAAAAATTAAAGATTTTGGGGTCGAAAAAAAGTACACTTCTTAAAATTGCTAAAAATTTTATTCCATATTAAATAAAACTATTTTATAAACAATTCTTCGAATTTTCCAAAAATTTATGGCTGCAGGGGCTTAATCAGGAAAATTTTCAACGGAGGGTGGAATCCCCCAGCCCTCGGGGCGGGGGTCTCCGGAGAAAATTTTGAAAAATTTTGACGATTTTTAAAGGAAATTGGTCAATTTTTCTTCAAAATTTTTATAAGTTTTTCCTAAAAAAATTTTAACAAGGGGACCTTTTTTCATTTTTTTGGTCTTGGCTTTTCGGGCAGACACCAGTGTTTATACACCGTGCGCCGGAGTAAATTATTACGAAATTTTAGTCCTTTTCTTAAGAATGTTCATTTTTAAGACATTTTAATGAAGAAAATCCATTGTATGAGGGTGCCGGCGGTCCCGATAGGGGCCGCCGGGGAAATTTTTTTTGAAAATTTGGTCTTTTTCCTTAAAAAATTGGTTAGTTTTTTGCATAAAATTTTCTAAAATCCAAAAAAAGTACAAAAGTACACCCCTGGTCCAAAAAAGTACAAATCTTTAAAAAAAGTACTTTTTAAATTTCAAAGATCGGGACCCCTCAAAAAAAGTACAAATCTTTAAAAAAAGTACATTTGGGAGCCCTGCTCTTTCATCAGTCTAGGAAATTTTTTAATTTTTTTTCGGAATTGAGTTTTTTGATCCAACGCAATTATTTTCGTTTTTGATGTAAAGCGTAAGCAACGATTACTCTATTCCATTTTAAATTATTTTTCCCTTAATAATTATTTGTGCTCTGATGGTCATACCGTTAATGCTAGGTCATTACCGTTAACCGTTAAAGCAGCCGAAACACCAAATTGGCGTTAGAAAACCGCCACATGTGCCAGTCTAGCTGTTAAATTTTTGTTAGACAAAATGGGTACTTGTTCTAGGTCCCACAAATAATTTCGATTTCTCAGAAAAATTTTCTATTTCTTGTATTCTGAGATTTTCAGGGGTGTAGAATCCGATTCTATTGTCAGAATTGAGCTATCATTTAACATGATTTTCACGTGAGATCACGTCAAGTCAAAACTTCAAAATGCATAAAATGAAATGATCCATAAGTGAAAGTGATCCAACATGTGAAAATAACGTCTCATAAGATCTGGTGACGTCCATACTAAATTTTCGACACAAAAAATTAAATTTTCAACTCCAATTTCTACTTTTCGAATGCATTTTGATTATTTTGAAAGTTTAGATTCGTGCATTTTTGAAATTTTAAATTTTGCCATCCCCGTTAAAAGTTTGCCCTCCCCCACCGTTAGCGGGAAAGTACCAAAATACCATTCGAATCAGTAAAAAATCGAAAAATTAAAAATACCATTCGAATCAGTATAAAATTCTGAACAATTTTGCCTTTAATACATTTTGTCTAACAAGTCTAACAAAAAGTTTTCGGCCATATTGGCACATGTGGCTTTTTTAAACGAATATCCCACCGGTCCATTCGTATCCCATACCTCCAAAATGCCATTCTCGGCCATCTTCAACACTTCGCTTTCCGTTCCATTGATCATGCCCATTGATGAGTCAAGGTCCAAATTGAGAGAGCGGAGTCTGGGCGCAACAATAGTATGAAGACCAACAGGTTCATCATCATCTTCATCTAATTCATCAACGGCAAAGGAAATACTCAAATGAACAAGGCCAGGGAACTGCGGCAGCCGAAACACCCCCGAAAAATGCTAAAATTGCAGAACAATAGTAAAATGAAAATAAACGGTGTAGGAGAAAATAGCCAAGATGGACGAAAAAAAGTATATGACGAAGATGAGAAACAATGTTGGGTTTATCAGAAGAAAAGAAATCAGACAATGGAAAGAATGGATTCTGAAAACACAGAAAACAGATGAGTTGCCGAGTCACGAGATTTGTTGAACAATCAATTTTGTTATTTGGTCAAAAAAGCACCTCAAAGTAAAAGCTCAGTTGAAGTGCACGTAGTTGTGGCAAAGTGTTCAAAAACGAGCGCATTAATTTGGTGTTTCTCAAATCCTCAAGAGGCATGCAGAGAAAACGGAGGCTGAAATTTCACAAAAATCCCTTTTTATTCAGCGTCGTAATTGGTTTGAACAGATAGAGCCGGACTCACATCGGGTCATCTATCTAACTAACAAGTATGTTAAAAAATTAACAGCAAGTGTCGGAAGGCCAACAGCAAGTGTCAGAAAGGTTCTGCCACCCCACCGAAATCCAAAAATGAAATTTTTCAGGGGGATCAGAAAGGGAACAAAAAAAATGGAAAAGGAAAAATTTAAAAAAAACGATCAATTTTCTTAAGAGAAGAACCCAAATTTTTATTTTCTCCGGCAGCCCCTATCGAGGTTGTTGGCATATCAATGCAATGAAATTTTTCTGTAGATCTTGCCTTAAACGAAACGTAGCCCCCATACCTCGGCAAATTTTTCTTAAGAAAAAGGGTCAAATTTTTCTCCGGCGGCCCCTATCGGGACCCCCCCTCAATAAAATGTATTTTCTTTTTTTAAAATGATAACTTTTATTAAGGGAGGAACCAAAATTTTCAAATTTTCTCCGACGGCCCTTATCGGGGCCGCCGGCGTTCCCCAGACCCTGAAAAATTTCATAGAATTGCCTTAAAGTTGAAAATACTAGTCAATTTTTTTCTGAAAAGTCAAAATGCCAAGAAAATTTTCTCCGTCAGCATTTTTTTTAAAAATTTGACAGCTCGCTGAAAAAATGGGGTCTGACCCCCCCTCGTCTCGCACCTCGCAGGCCCCCTCGTTGACCCCCCCCCTTGCCGAGGTATGGTAGCCCCACCCCGAATATATATTTTTGGCGACACCATGCACCTTAATTGAAAGGGTCAAATTCTGGGTTTGAGCTAAGATTCGAGTTTCGTTTTGTTTCCTTTCCAAAACTTACTTTTTCAGACCGGAAATTTGGCCCAGCATTTGCTGTGGCTCCAAAATATCAAAGCTCTGCAAGTAGAGCGCTGCAAGTCTCGGAGCGAACTTCCGCACAGCTGCCAATATCGGAACAATATCCGGGCCAAAGCTGAAAATCAAAAGCAAACTTTTGTAAAGAAATCATTAAATCAAAAATGTTAAATTGGTCATTCCAGTTGCCACTTTCTTTTAACATTTATGTTCGGATGCATATTTTTTTGGCATGCTAAAAACGTCCTTAAGATCTTATTTTAAAATTCAAGCTTATTGTTAGAAATTTTTTTGTCTTTTTGCACTTTTTATGAAAATTTTATGGCTATTGGTAATTTTGTAATATATAAAGATCCGCTTCCTTTAAAAAATATTTTATTGGGAAAAATGATAATTTTCAACCCTCAGAACAATTAATTCTAAAATTACTTTTTGAGATCAGAACTCTGCGCGACTTAAAAATTTACATGAACTCTCCAAGACAACTCAGGTACAGCGAGCGAAGGTTGGGGAAGAAGCGACTGGGAAGAGAGTCGATGTTGTGCCGGAAGCAAAGGTGAAGGGCAAGGTGACGGAGACCAGGGAAATGGCGCAAAAGATGACGATGGTTCAGATGGTCATCATAATGCTGAAAGTAAAAAAATAAAAAAATAAAATTTAAAAATGGAGGGGAGCAGAATCCAGTAGATCATAAAGAAATAGTTCAAAGTTGGGGTAGATAATTTTTAAAAATCAAAATATCTTTTCAATTCAAAAAATTAATTAGGATTTCATATTGAATTGGTCCATTGTAATAAATATGATAAGAATATTGTGCATTTGGCCAAAATCGTTTTTTGGCCAAAAATTTTTCCATAACGGATCAATCCAAATAGACTTTTTGGACTAATTTTAGCTAATTTTTTAGGAACAAATTAATTTCATTGGTTAGTAAAGGAGCTCATGGACCTAACAAATTCAGAATTTTTCCGGCAAACGAACCGTATAATAAAGAGTCAAAGAGCGGAGACGAACACCAAGACCAGTCCGGAATGGTTCAAGTGCCTTTGCATTCAGCTTTTCCATTTCACCTTGTCGAAAATCCAAATGTTTTAATGCGGGAAGGTGTTTGACAATAAGACGGACCTAAAAATTAAAAAAAAAGATTTTTATTTAAAAAATTTAAACAAATGTGGAGTCGATGTCCACCCAAGTGAAGCTGCACTCGACCAAATGGTTGCCACAACGCTTTCCGATCAGTTTGATCCAGCCTGCTTCATGCTTCAATAATACCAAAAATCAGTTTTAATAAATTATTTTTAAATGCTAAATTCAGACCAATCCAAATGAAACTTGTCGAACACTTTTCCAGCCATGGTCCTTCATGATTTGGCGCCAGCGTCGGCAGACTTGTTCAAGCTTGGTCCTCTGTCGATGGTCATCGATATAGCGAAAGATCATCAGCTGAAATCGGTGAACAGTCTGGAGTTTATAAGCAAATTAAAAAAACTAACCAAAATTTCAGTTGGCAAGCGACTCACATTCATCCTTGATGCAATTGTTTTCATTATTTGTTATGTGGTTCTGTAATGTAACATATAATTTATTATTTTTATTTTTTTAATTATGTGTTAGGAAGTAGGAAGGTATGAGATATGATATAAATAGATCAAAAACATCAAATTATCAAGTAGTGGTTTTTTGGATAATGGGCGTTGATTTTTGCATTTAAAACNTCACTCATTTTGCGAATATGTAGTGCCCTCTTTTATTAAGAAATTGGTCATTTTTTTTAAAAAAATTTTTCCAAACTCAAGTATCAATCATACAAATTAAACATTTTAATTTTGCAAGATAGGATCCCAAAAAATAATGATAAATTATAAATAAGGACAGGTAAACCTCAGCTGTACGAGAATTTCCAATTGAATTTTCAATCTGGAATATCTGGAAATTAACTCTTGAAAAATTGGTTTCTAAAATTTTACGTAGCAGAAAGTAATGAAGATGAGGTCAAATTTTGTGTTTTGGAGAACAAACATCAAAAATTTGGAAAACTTTGGAAACAAAGGAAATAATAAGAAGACACGATTATAAAATCCACTCACAAATTAAGAAGAGGAATATCGAGTTGTCGAGTAACGACTTAAATAATTGGATGGATGAAATGTCCATTTGTGGATAAATATGTGGCATAACGATTTATCCATAATTCAAATATTGGGTTTAAGTGCGATCGTTCCACAGTATTCTGCATTTTAATGGAATATTTGGTAGAAAACCAGATTTCCGAATGAACATAATTTTTTAAATCAAAATTAAAACATTTTGATAATCAATTAATATATACTTCTGGCAAGCTTTGGAGCCGATTGAAAGGCTTTTTAGCCGATTTCAAATAATAAAAATCAATAATCGACTGTACCGATCGGGACAGTTGGATATTGTAATAAATTTTAAAAATGCAAAAAATCATTTATTAATCCCAAATTGTTAGCATAGCAAAATTGTTTTAACACAGTATATTTTCTATTTTGGAAAGCTATAAGAAATCAACCTTTTTGAATTGTTCATTTGGCCATATTTTATCCATTAAAACCCCAAACTTTAAATGGGCTTTAACTAATTTTGCGCTCTATTAATTCAAATGAATTATTTTTGAACCATGTTATATAGCCTCCTGTCTTACAAACTGTCAAGTGAGTAACAACGTTCTGATTTTCTTTTTATCATTGGTTATAGCTGATCATTATAGCCAAGATCCAAGGATAATTTTGAAGTCAAGTCGAAAACCGAGACCAATGTTCAATTACATACTATCTAGGAATTGGTTCTTTACCATCTATAGTAATATAACATAAGTTATCTATTTGTTTTTACACTAAAAATGTCAATTTTTCCTAGTAATTTTAACTAGTCTGATTCAGTCCATCCAGCAATGGCGACGATATTGCTGATTAGGATACTTTATTCTGTTGATTCTGTTTTCTCAAATCCGTTTTACATATGTTATTTTTATTTCTAATCAGCAGGTCGGTTGGAAAAACTCCGGCTCGACAAAAAATTTTCAGGGCCTGAGTTGGTTTTGAGGGACTTGGAGCTGGAGCGGAGCCGAAAATTTTGGAGCCGGAGTTGAAGCCGCCAAAAATCTAATCTTATAAAAAAATTTTTGTAACCTAAAAACAAAGGGAGAAAAATGTGGAATCATGGATATGGACTGCAATGTCGTTCTTTTATTTCTATTATCCCCTGTTCCTTGTACGTTGTAGGAAAAATAATGAACAAAAAAAAACATAAAACACTGTGGCTTTACAAAGAATGTTCCCGTAACAACCTTTCCGATATATTTTTAGAGTACCCGCGCAAATAACCATATTCAAAATAAAAGAAAAAAAACATAGTAATTTACTGAAAAAGGTATAGTTTCATAAAATCAAATGATGATGACGTGAATTACATAGTTGATTATTAAACATGCCAAAAAAGCACATTAAGTAATTACTGCGAAAATTTTTGACCCTTGTGGCCCAAAAGATAACTATAATAGCTAATGGAATCCGCAACAACATGAAGTAACACTTATAGAATTATGTTCGGATTTGATAAATGCATTAATAAGAAGTAACCGCTCTATTGCAATGATCAACAATCTCGAGATCATCGGTTGGCGTATCCGGTGAATGCTGACCATCGTAGTATTCCGTTACGAACGAACTTAAAAATAATAGCATAGAAGCAATTTAGGGACCAGTAGATATTATAGACAAATTTAGGTATTTATAGATTCGAGGAAATATTAGAAAATCAAGAGTTTACAAAAAAATGTTATATTGGCCATGACCAAATCACGTGTGGATGGATTTTTTATGACTCATTAGTTCAGTTGTCTAGCCTCTGAATTTATTATTCTGTTCATATCGGGTGAATAAAGATTTACGATCTGAGAAAATGGAAGTTGTTCTTTTTTGACTCAACTAATGATTCTTTTTGAGATTTGTAAAAGAGATCATTAAACGGTGCTGGGTCTTTAAAAAAAGGCCCAATGTGGCCAGTTTGACCGAAAACATTTTTGTAAGACTTGTTAGACCGAAAGTATTTTTTTCGAAATTCGGCCAAAAGTTCGAAATACCCCTTAAAAACCCCATTTCCGGTATTTCGAGAAAATTTCGAATTTTTGGCCGAATTCCGGAAAATTAAAAATACCAGAAGAAGAGCATAAAATCTGCACATTTTTGCTTTTTATACTTTTGGTCTAACTGGTCTTACAAAAAAGTTTTCGGCCAGACTGGCCACATTTGGCCTTTTTTAAAGACACAGCTTCCCAGCTTCCTTAGTTTTTGCGAGTCAAACTTCTGCTTGGTATCTAATGGCAAAAAATGAAACTTACGGTGTCCCTCCGTCGTCGTTGCCGTTGAACACCTCCTCCCGGAATAACTGGTTCAGCACTGGATTGGCTGACACAAAAGAACAATCAACATTGTAAACAGTCAGAAAGTGGTCTCGGAAGATGGGGGAATGCATCGACCCATAAATACGCACATCATGTAGCCAATACCAGATCTAAGTTGGAAAATTTAAAATCAAACCACAGTATTTCCTCAAAAAATTCAGAAGCAGTATAGAGAAAGTATTTTTCAAAAATTTTCTAATAGGTAATTTTATGCTTCACGCCGGACAAATCTCTAAGCTCGAGGATGAATATCGCAGCGCCCTCCCTTATCTATCAATCGGCTATTTCTTTGGTTACCCGACATATGCGCCCCTTCCAACATTTGCCCCCGACATTTGCGTTCCATTTTATTTTACTCTATTTTTTGACATTAAACACATTTCTTTAGGTTGTATGTATCTACCGAGTTACAACGAATGGGGCGCAAATGTCGGGGGCGCAAATGTTGAGACCAGGGTGGCCAACTCAATTCTCGAAAAACATGGCAAACTTCCAGAAAAACATGGCATTTATATGGCAACTTTTTTAAGCAATAAAAATTTCATAAATAACTTTTATTACTCGCGTTCATATTTTTCTGCACTTTTTCCATTATCCAAAAGCACTTTTTAAAAAGGAATTCATCTTCTGAAGAGGCGGATACGGCCCCAGACGGGGCCGCCGGAGAAATTTTTGGAAAAATAAAGCTCTCCCCTTAAGAAAATTGATCATTTTTGTTCGAATTTTCTAAAAAGATTCAATTTGTTGAAGGGTGGCGGCGCCGGTCCCGATAGGGGCCGGCGGAGAAAATTTTGAGAATTTCAGCTCTTTCCTTTAAGAAATTTAATTGCTTTTTTTGCCTTTATTTTAAAGAACTATCTATCATTGTACGGAAGGCGCCGGGCCGGAGAAAATTTTAAGGATTTAGGCCTTTTTCCTAAGGAAATTGTTTTTTTCGTTTTTTGTTTTTAAACCACTGTAATGGAGATGTCGGTGCCGGCCAGTGAAAATTTTGTGTTTTTTTACATCCACTTTTCAGTGGTGTGTGTGGGGGAGGGGGAAGAGCACTGACCCAAGTGGATGCAGTTGCTGCTGGATCCTGTGTTAGGGATGATAGTTAGTGCCCGGTAGGATGCCGGGAACCCTTTTTCACC
>LDKF01000435.1:25131-73727 GCA_001026735.1 Rotylenchulus reniformis
TGCTTTTATCAACAAAACTTTTAACAAATGCTTGTGAATTGTCGAATTTTGCCAAATTTGACACAAAAGGCAAAATAACCACCGACCTTTTCAGTTCAGAAATTCGATCCATCACCGATTGTCCGATGTTGGTGATCACAAAGAGAGAAGTGAGCCCAGGAGATGCTGTTTGCACCTTTGCCAACACTTGTTCCAGATAGTTCGAACTGGAAAATGCCAAATGTATCTCAATTCCTTGGGTTTTCGTTTCTTTTTTTGTGAAACTCAAAAATATTAAAAATTATTTCACAATAGAACTAACCCTGTCTTTATACAATTTTTTAGCCAAAACTTTGCCTTATAGCAAAAAACCTTTCAATTCATGACAAGACAGGGATTTTAGACAAGGGAGTTTGCTCAGTAACTGTATTTACTACTGATGAGTTATTTTGTTGTTTTTTCTGTTATCTAGTACAGTGAATTAGTCTGTAGTATATGAAATGGACCAGTCCGAAAACAGGAAGCTTGAGTGTGGAAGCAAGAAAATCGTTATTTTGGCCAAGTGTGAAAAGGGTTATGGCCAAATTAAGTCACAAAATCATGGTTTTGGTCAAAGATATGGCCATAACCTTTTTCACATTTGGCCAAAATGAATCATCTTTTTTGCAAGTTTGTAGCAGACATTTAGACCTACTTATTTATTGACAATAAATTTATTTCTCTAGGTTATGTTTGAGCCGAGTTATAAGGATTTTTCTTGCTTCCACATTCAACCGGCCATCTCAAATGTCCCCTACCTAGGAACAGCCATGGACTCGGCGCTATTACAATTTTTCAAATGAGCAGCAAATGGTTTTTAAATAGTGATGGTCCGCAATTTCGGATGTCTACCTGCTGTTAGAACCACGGCAGTCGAGATAGAGAGATCGGAGGTGGGCCGAGAAATAACGGCAGATGTCATTGGCATAATTGTGATTGGGTTGAGGAGAAAAGGCGAGGCCCAGGTGTTGGAGAAAGGGGAAATGGTGCAAAAAATTATGATGGCCAACTTCAACTAGAGGATCACGGTATCTCTGAAAATTAAAAAATCATTGTAGGAATATACAAGATAGAGTTTCAACAAGATCAGTAAAATAGTTTGAATCGTTTTTTACTGCCCCGATAGTAGTGCAACAAAAAAATTCCGCATGTTAGAAAACTGGTCAATTTTTGTTTTTCATTTCGAATTTATATTTTTTAATTTTAAAAAATTCAAAAAATTGACTGAAAAAATTTGGAATTTTATTTATTACGAATTGTCCAAAGGTTTGGTAATTGTTCGATTAGTTTTTCCGAAAAATTATGCCGAACTCTTATTCGGCACCTACTCTAAACCAGTGGGGCTTTATTATCATCTCTTGATTAAGGCCTTAATCATGATTAAGGGCTCTAATCACGATTAAGGTAATCGTAATCGGTATTATCATCTCCCTTCCTTAATCGTGATTATTTAGTCACTAATCACGATTCCACTAATCATGATTAGGGAGGCCCTTAATCACAATTAACTCTTAATCGCGATTACCATCTCTTCTTCTTAATCGCGATTAGGCCCTTAATCATGATTAAGCTAATCGTAAATCGAAGTGCGATTAACCAGCCAAGATTCCTTATTATCATCTCTTAGTTAAGTCCTTAATCATGATTAAGACCGCTAATCGTGATTAAGAAATTCCTTTTCTCCCTCCTTTAATCATGATTAGCGTAATCGTGATTAGCTTAATCACGATTAAAGATGATAATAGCGATTAAGAGAGGGCGTTAATCGTGATTAGTGGAATCGTGATTAAGGCCCTTAATCATGATTAGCCTAATCAGAAGATGATAATAAGGCACCAGAGATAGAATCGATTTTCGAATTATTTTTGGCATCAAAATTTCGATTTTTTCACTGTCGTCGATCGACTCGAAAATTCTAATCAACTAACCCGCTCGCAAAATGTCAATGAGCGGAGACGAGCGCCAAACTCCGGGAATGGGTCCAGTGTATTTGCCTCCAATTGAAATTTACAATGATAGAATTTCAAGTGCCGCAGTGCGCGAAAATTTCCGGCGATTAGGCGCATCTGAACAAAATTATAACAGGGTGGAAACTGCAAAAATCGTACTGTTTAGAATTTCCTTGAATTCTGAAGAATGAGATGTCAAAGAATCTCCAGGGGTGCAAGAAAAAATTTTATTCGATTTATTTATTTGATTTTTATTGATTTACCCTTATTATCCATTGTTCCTTAGTTAAAATTTTAAAAAGAAATTATAATTCATAAAGAAAATATTTTTTGGGAAAAAAGTCTAAAATTCTAAAAGTAATTTGCCGAAAATGATTTTTTAGCTAATGAAATTTTTAGTAAACCGTGTTTTTTTCGGAAATTGATTTCCCAGACCAAGTTTGAGCGGACGACCATCGAATAGAAGCCGCACTCGACCAAATTGTCGCCGCAACGCTCGCCAACCGGCACAACCCATTTGTCCGGCGTAAGTGACAATTGTGCGGGTGTATGGTCATCCAGACAATAGGCAACTTGTCGCAAATGTCTCCATCCATGGTTGCGAATGATTTTGCGCCATCGTCGACAAACCAGCTCCAGCTTGAGTATCACTCGAAAGTTGCCGACGCGGCGCAAGATTATCAACTGAATGAATGGAAGAACAAAGTTTGGGATTTTAGTAGTGAAAAAAAACAGACCAAAATTTCGTCTGGCAATCGATCCATTGCCAATAGGAAAAAAGTCCGATATCTCAAATTGAAGTAATTCCTGGATTATTGACAAGAATTTCATGAATATGGTAAAATGGAAAATGTAAGAATGTAGAGGAGGGGGGGGGGTTTGGATCGCCTTATATGACCAAAGTCGAGCAATATGATCAAGTCTTGGGAATCGTGTCTTATTGGCATGATTTTCGAAAATTTCTAAAGCTATTGGGAATGTTTAGCATGGAAGGTCTTTTGGTCAAAACCTAAGGCGCAACCAAAATTCTAAAAAAAGAAAAAGGCTACCAAAATACCAAATTTGGTCTTGAAATTCGAACTAAACATTTCATATAGAACCCCTAAAATGGCATGCAGACCCCCAAACTGGCATGTACATACTATTAGAAGAATTTTTTGTCTTTGGGTTGACTAGAGACTAGACGAATTTTGGTGCGGCGGAACTCAATGTCCTGTTATTATAAAATTACGAAACGCCATAAGGCGGCAAAATTTTTATTTAAAATTATTTTCACTGCACAACATTTGTCTAAACCATGTTTTAAAAATATTTGTCAATATTGTTTGAATTCCAAAGAACTTCGATCATGTATAAAATTGGCTCACTGTTTTTTGTTGTTGCAAATCTCTAAAAAAAATTCGAAAAGTAGAAGCCACTGTAGATTTTTTGAAAAATCCATGTAAATCTTAAGGTCTTTTGGAAATTCATTGAAATGAAAACTTAGAAATTATTGTTAATTACGGTCGACACTCATTTAGTTGCCTGGTTTGGCTGGATAATCGAAAGTTAGAATACTGACCTTTCTAACACGAGTAACAACTTACTCGTTAGAATTATTTATATACAATTAGAATCATTTTCTGCATCAAAATGAGCATGGATCGGTTGCCGGACGAACTTTTGGTCTATTTCTTTGAATTTGTAAACCCATACTTTCCCAACGATTTTAGCTGATGATCTTTCGTCGCATTGATGACCATCGAGAGAAGACCAGACTTGAGCGAGTTTGCCGACGGTGGCACAAAATCATGCGGGACCACGGGTGGAAACATGTCCAACGAATTGCACAATTGGTCTGGGCTTTTAATTGGCATTTAAGTATAAAAAATTGAATTTCAAATATTGTTGAAGCGCGACACTCGTTGGATTGATCCTATTGGAGCTCGTTGTGGTGATCATCTGATCGAGTGCAGCTTTTATGCTGTGGACATCGACCCCTTATTGGTCCGAAGCTTATGGTTTTAGGGCAATTTTTTGGAAATTTCAGATCCGTCTTATCGTCGAGCATTTTCCCAAACTAAATCACTTGGATTTTCGTTTCTGCCAATTGAAAGAGTTGGATGAAAATGCGCTGGAATCATTCCGGGAGTTTGGTGTCCGTCTCCGATCGTTGACTTTTTTCGAGACGGTTTCTTTATTGGGAACTCATCTGAATTAATCGAAATTCAAAACAAGCTATTGAGATTTTTTCTCAGCAAACTTTTAATACATTAGGGGTCTTTAAGTATATTTTTAAAACCATCTACTCAGAAAAATTGGAATATATATTCGCTTTATACTCCCTGAATATTCCTTTTTTCTTTTTTTTTAATGTTAAATTTGCTAGAATTTTATCATCTTTTTTCCTGACCAGCTGAACTTGCACTTTTTGCACTTTATGCCAGGGCTCCGATCTGTCCTTATTTATAAGGATTGTCCTTATTTTGAGGGGTCCCAATCTTATAAAAATAAAATGTCCTTATTTCTAAGATTTGTCCTTATTTTGGACCCGAGTCCTTATTTATCCCTTATTTTGTCCTTATTTTTGGGATTTTGGAAATTTTTATTTGAAAAGTAACCCATTTTGTTAAGGAAAAAGATCTAAATTTTCGAAATTTTCTCCGGCGGCCCCTATCGGGACCGCCGGCTGCCTACACAATGAATTTTCTCCAAAATAATGTCCTAAAAAGTGACTAATTTCCAAGAGAAAACCAGGTCTAAATTTCCAAAATTTTCTCCGGCGGCCCCTATCGGGACCGCCGACTCCCTACACTATGAAATTCTTCAAAAAAAATGCAAGTGTGGAAAGAGTTTTCATTTGTTCGGCCAGGCACCCGAAATTCCTCCATTTATTATCTCGATTTGTTTCCAGTTTTATGAATTACTTATTTCAACCCCAAAATTGCTCAAATTGATTACGAGTGGCGAGTAATACGATTTTTGATTCATTATTTCTGAATTTCAAGCGGTATAAAAACATTTTTTGAAGCGTCCTTATTTTTGTTTATTTTAGTAACAAAAATCCTTTTTTTTGATCTTGACGTCCTTATTTTGAAAATTTTTCGATCGGAGCCCTGCTTTATGCTCCTTTTTCCTAAATAACCCATATGAGCAATATGAGCACCACATAAAATGCCTAAAAACAAATATCAGATATTTCAATAATGCCCAATCCTCAAATTAATCGAAAATATCAAAAATCATTGGCTTACTAAAAAGGGTCTAAATTTTCAGAATTTAATTTTCTTGGATATAAAGTTTGCTAGCCATATGTAGAGGTATACCCCTCCATCAGACTAAATCTTGGCTGCATCCTTGACTTGCATCAGTGTGCAAGTGTCAATCTAGAGAATGCCAGATTATTAAAAATTTGCCAAATTTTTTGCCAGATTAAAAAAAAATTCTTTTTGAAAAGATATGTTTAATAAATATTATATTACTAAACAGTGAAGCTTATTTTGTATTTAATGGATGATTGTCGAAATTTTCCATCCCAGTAACGATCGAAATAAATCCAAGAAATTTTATAGTATTATCAGGGGTTGGTATTAAATCAATCGTCTCGCCGGGATCCGCTACGATGCACACTAGCTTGAACTTGAACTCCACGACCTTCCGATCCCTCTGATCCTTTACTTAATTTTTCATTTATTTCTTCGCTTTCAGCATTATCCTGACAAGTTGAACTTGCACTTTCTGCGCCATTTTCCCCGTCTCCGCCACTTCGGCTTCCATCTTTCCTGCATGCACAAAATGGACTCTTTCCCAAGTTGCTTCCCCACCGATCTCCGTTCTCTGTACCTGAGCATTAATAGCAAGTTTAGGTAGGTAGATATGAACATGGACAGAGAGGTTTGACATCCGAATTTACGAGGGGGTATAAAATCCGAGAAATATTACCAATTCCTTTGAAATTTTTGACCTTAGTAGAATTTTAATCTATAGGAAATTAATGACATTATAATTTTCCGCTTTTTGGTTTGTATCTGATTTTCAGCCCGAAACTGGTACCAATGATGACAACATTGCAGAGGGACTGTCCGAGGCTCGCGGCACTCTACCTGGAAACCCCCATCAGAACTTATTATGAGCTGACAGTCCAATTGCTGCGCCGACTTTCCGACCTTAAAAAGTTGATCTTCTTTACCGTTTGATTTTTATCCAAAATTTACCCACATATTTATAATGGCTTTATAGATTTATCTTGATAGACGGGCCCGATTTTTCGTCGTTTATCCGGAACCGACAGAATACCTAATTCAAAAATATTTCAATAGCAATTTTTCAACTATGTATATATATTTATTAACCAATTTTTAATCCTTTTTAAGAGGTTATGGGCTTGTTAGATTTAAGAAAACTTTTTTTGTTGTGAAAGAAATTTTTTTTATTTATTTTTGTTTATCCAGATTTGGAACTCTTTAAAAATCTTAATTGATAAGTAGTCTACGGTTTTAGTTGGACTGGAAGTTTGTTAAGGAAAAGCTCGATTTTTTAACGAATAAATGCCAGACCATATGAATGGGCCACTTTAAACATGGCCTAAATTTCGGCAATCTTCCGCTTTTTCAGTCTCCGTTTCCTCCGCATTGCCTTCGATTCTGAATTCGGGGATCCCGAATCGCTTTGCTCTTGTTTGAACAATTTGCCGCAACTAATTGCCCTCCAAATAAAGCTACCAATCCAGGTCCAGATTTTTGCTGCCAAAAAAAACAAAATTCTGATTAATGTTATGGCCAGGAAAATCTCATAAAATTTCTGATTTGAATTGAGTTCAAACCCGTGATTTAGATTAGAGTCCAAAATACGTACACAAACTTCACGAAGTACGTTATACAATAACGCTGCTGGGCCCTTGGCAAGAGATCGTTCGCTTTGCTCTCTAGAGACACCTTTTTCCAGAGGAAAAAGACAAGAGGCGGCCGGGGGACGATCCCAGCGTCTTCCGATTAGATCTCGGCTGCTCTACCAACTGAGCTACGCCCGCCTCTAGAGCGCTCGGCTAATAGATCTCTTTTTGCTTCTTCCATTAAGGGGCATGCTCCTCCCTTACGATACATTCTATTGGTTTTTGACGACATGTATTAACCCATTGACCGTATTTCCACGTATTTTTAGTACGTTATACGGGTAATACTCGAGTATGGTCCGTAACATTGGAACATATTTTCATAAAATTTTGAATTCTAGGAATTGTCTTCCTCTTTAAAAATCGGATCCAATATCTTTTTCTCATTTCACTTTTATTTTTTCTTTCATTTTTCTGCCCTATTTTTGATTATTTTAATTATTTATTTTTGCTTTTTCCTTAGTCTTTTCTTTAGCAACTTCCTTCCTCTGTTCGTTTTTTTCTTTCCTTCACTTTATTTTATTATTTTTCGTTGCTTTTCCATTAATTTTCTACGATTTTTGATCTTTCCGCGGCTTTTCGGGCCCTGTCCTTTCGCGGCCTTGTCCACCTGAGTCTAGCTCTTGTTCAACATTTTGAAAATTGTGAACCCATTGGTCTCCTGTCCAGTTTCGCTCCTCAACTCCGCTCTTTCAATTTGGATATCACTAAAGCATATTCGTTGGATCTGGCTAATAAAATTGGTTATGAAATGCTAAAAATAGCCGAAAACGGCATGTTGGAAGTAGGGAACAGTTGGATTGACTTAGGAAAAACCAAAATTCGTCTAGTCAGCCAAAAGACCAAAATTCGTCTAAACCAAGATTCGTCTAGACCAAAATTCGTCTAGTAAGCCAAAAAGCCAAGATTCGTCTAGAAATTCAAAAAATATATTTCACGTAGAACCCGCAAAATGACATGTAGACCCCCCAAGCTGGTATGTAGACTCCCCAAAAATATGTTGAACCCGCAAATGGCATTTGCTATAGACGAATTTCGACTTTTTGGCTGACTAGACGAATCTTGGTTTTTTGACTGACTAGACGAATTTTGGTCTAGACGAATCTTGGGGCAGCGGTTGGATTTAGCTGTCCAAAAATACGAATAATTCAAAATATCGAAAAATTTGATGTAATGGATCGAATACATCTCTATTTCTTTATCATTTAGTATTTGAATGTGCCAGATGTATCGTTTACAATTGGGATGTTGGAGCAGCTTATCCACTTTTGTCCGGTTAGTTGAAGGATAACTTGCGGCAGTAGCGTCTTTGACATGATGATAAAGCCTCAAAATTTATTCTTGAATCTATGTATGAATATTAAACTATATCCGAAAACTCGTCAAGAAAATGCCATTTTCTTCAGAATTTGCTCTCGCTCTGTGCGCGACTGGACAAAAATAATCAGCTTCGCCAAGTTTACGAATTGCGGCATTTTGTGCTGGAACAATGGCGAGCTGGCACGCGGAAGTATGCGCCATTTCGGGTATGGGTGAAGAGCGTAACAACTGATTGAAATGTTGACATTTTACTTGTTAGTCATAATAGTGCCTAATTGTGGCATTGGAATTGGACCTATTTTGGCTCTTATACAGTTTACTCCCACAAATTCAAAATTCTTCAAACTTAAGACCAGAAATTATAGAAAACAACGTCAAGTTATCAAAAGAACAAAAGATAAAACATTTGAATTAAATAAATAACAACTTAAAAACAATTTAATTAAATTTGAAATGATTTTATGGTCACACTTTTAAAAACTGAATTTGTGGGGGTAAACTGTATAAGAGCCTCTATTTTTATAGCATTTTATTTAAGTAATTTAGACAATAGTCTATGTATCAATGATATTTTAACTAAGGTCCGAGGCCAGATTCGGGCCCGACCCGGACTTTTCCCGAATCCAGGTACGGCCCATTTGGGGCCACGGATTTCACGGACCCAGACTTTTCTCGGACTGAGTTCCGGATCCGGTCCAGGGGTGTTTCCAAAATCCGAGATCGGGTTTTTAAAAAATCTCGGGCTCTAAATTTAAGCAATTTCGAAATTTCAATTTGGATTCCTCTGCTTAGGTCTGGATATATGGTCGACGGGCGCAATCAGCTGTTTTCTTGCAAGACCCTTTCTTGACCATCCGCACTGATCATGTGTTTGCGCCCAAGAACCTGGTGCTGGAGGCGCTGTTTCGAGACGAGTTGTTCATCGATGGTGGAGAGACACCGTAAGTTGGGCGAAATAATCGGTTTTTAACGAAGAATTCAAGACTGTCTATATGCTCCTGTTTGAACTTTTACAATGATCAGAGGATGATTTAGATGGATTTTCAGGGTCCAAAATAAAGGAAAACTAATGTCCAAATAACAATTATTGTGGTTAGAATTAATTACATAACACTTTCGTCGTTTTGACCAGGGACATTCCAGGATTTGGGCTTGAGAGAATTCTGTTCTGAGTTGCATAATATTTTGGCTTTTTGATAATCTGATTTTGTAAATCGTTCCGATTTTTTAAAATATTCTGATTTTTCCAAATCCAAAGTACCAGTAGTCCCGATAGAGGGGCCACCGGCGAAAATTTTGAGCTTCTAGTTCTCTTTTCTTAAGTAATTTGATCATTTTTAGTTCAGAATTTATTCTGATTTTCAAGTGATTTTCTGTGCTTGAGGAGGAGGGGGATTTCACCCTTTCTCCTCTGCTGGATAAGTCCTTACTTAACTGGACACCGGAAAATTGGACACCAAGAAATTTCGGAAAATTGGACACCAAAAAATCGGAAAACTGGACACCAGCGAAAAATTGGACACCAAAGGCAAAATCCGGAATATTCGACACCGGAATACTGGACACTAGACGGAAAATTGGACACCAACAAAAAATTTCAAGAAAATTTTTTACCAGATTGTTTTAGGGGTATTGAAGGACATTGAAGCCAAATCTGGTGTTATGATTGACGAACCTCGCTATCGCTATCAGACGTGAGTTACAAGAGGTCATTTGATAACAGATTTTACGTATCATCAAATAAAAAATATTGAGAAAAATATGATTTGTCAAAATCTTTGACTAATTCCAAACATGTTAGGTTTCAGATTCGAATTCGGCATCAGTAGGCTAACTTGACCTCACGTAGAACTCATGTAAGATAGCAAGGTTCGTCAATTTTGACACCAGATTTGTCAATGCCCTTAAAACCCTAAAAACAATTTGGCCAAAATTTTTCTTAAAATTATTTGTTGTGTCGAATTTTCCGCCTGGTGTCCAGCCTTCCGGTGTCGAATTTTCCGGATTTTACCTTCAGTGTCCAATTTTCCGCTGGTGTCCAGTTTTCCGATTTTTTGGTGTCCAATTTTCCGAAATTTCTTGGTGTCCAATTTTCCGGCGTTCCTTACTTACTATCCTCCATGATTGGATCGTCTATTTCATTTGTAATCAAGCATTGTGTAAAAAATTGCATTTTTGATGTTGCATTTCAGCTCATTCGTCACCGAACACTACTCATCAATAGTTTGATTGAGATACTGATGAACTGCGCCGATATCGTTCGATGCTTTAGCGATCTTTTTTTTTGATCACAAGAATTTTTTTCGCCTATTCCTTTCGACATCCAACGAAATTGTCCATGTTTTACCCAAGTTGTTGCAATGAATGTATAATTCGAAAACTTCGAAAAAAACACCGGACAAGGGGATCAATCAAGATATCATTGATTTGAGTGTCATGGAAATTCCGTTCCGCCGATTATGTTCTATTTCCAACATTTCAACTTTCCCTAAAATTCGAACGGAATATGTATGGGACCAACTCTTCAGTCTTGGTAAAACCCTAATACCGTAAAGGCTCTAAAATAAGCATCCCGGCTTATTTTTTCAAACCCACTCAAAGTGAGGCTTATTTTAGAGCACTGGCTTATATTAGAGAAGATACGGTGTGTGTAAATTCGGATATAGTGAAGCGAAATGAGTAAAAAAAAATCGAAGCCTTAAATGGGCGGAAGGAGAACTGGTAAGAGATTATTCTAACGCCGAAGCTTGTGCTTCCATTCACAATGATTAAAAAGGGAATTTTAGGAGAAATGGAGGCCAAGAGGATTCATATCTCGATTGATGGCGGGCCAGTTCATGGCCAGTGTTGGGAAAATTTCGATTCCGCTCTGCGAGTTGAAGCCAGCAGAGTCAAAATTCCTAAAGGGCCGGAGACGGAACAGGACGTCGAATTTTTTGTAAAGCCAGAGCCAAAATTTCGAAAGGTCGGAGCCGGAGCAGAGCCCGAAGCCGAATTTTTTGTAAGGGCGGAGCCGGAGCCTTTTTTCTTACGAAGCCGGAGTCGAAAATTTTGAAGGGCGGAGCCCGGAGCCGGAGGTAAAAAAAAATTTTTTTGAACCCGGAGCTGAACCCAGAACTAAAAATTCTGATTTTCCCAACACTGTTCGTGGCTAACAAGTCATGAATTATTCTAATGTCAACCGTCCTGTTCCGTCGTAATAGTACCTGTATATTTTCTGTAAAACTTAATCGCCAACAAGATTTGTCGTCGTCCTTATCTAAATTGATAGGGCGCATTCTGAAAACAATCTTGACAATTGTTTGCGCACAATTTAGCAATTTTTTGATCTTTCCTCTCCAAGTTTTTTGCATAATTTTTATTGATAAATAAAAAATGGGAATCAAAGAGATAATATTCCCGCTTGTGAGAGAATGTTCATGAAATCATGAGATCGTTTGTTGGGACACGTGTTGCCTGCACACAGTCAGAGTAATATTCCGTCACGAATGAGCTTAAAAAATAGTTGGAGAATCAAGCTTGTTGAGAAAATTGGAGATAAACATTTTTAATTTGTTTAAAGAAAATTACGGCCAGATAATTCGAATTTTCAGGCTGAAAATAAAGTGTATTGGGTATATGTCTAAAACAAATGGGATTGGATATGGGTTGCATTTTTTTATCTTTTACTAATTGCAAATTATTTCACCTGATAAGTTGAGCACGGATTTCTAGGTTATAACCTATTTTTTTGGCGCATAGTTTATGGCCAAATATGCATAAAAAACATGTTCCTATAGTTGTTTGGACCATTTTCGAGCGAGTTTTTGTCACCTATTTTTACCTATTTTTAGGTTTTAGCACCTAATAGTTTTTTAGCATCTATTTTGGGTTTTGCCACCTATTTTCCACCTATTTTGGCATTTTTAGTCAAATTTTCTAGAAAAATCGGCAAAATTGTGGATTTTCGAAAATTTTCAAGAAAAAAAGTTTTTCGAAAATTTTTTAAGAGAAAAATGAAGAATTTCGAAAAATTAACATTTTTCAAAACTTTCGCCGGCAATTTAAATTTCTTAATAGACTGTTCAAAAAGGTCAAAATTTTCTCCCCCGTCCGTCGGAACCTCTAATCAGTGGAATTTTGCATAAAACCTTTAAAAATTGATTACCTGGTTTTTTATAGAAAATGGTCTAAAAACTCAGAATTTTCTTCAGTGTCCCCTAACGACTCTTAACACTGAACTTCTTAATAAAATGCAAAATTGACCAATTTCTTAAAAAATTATAAAAAAAACAAAAACAAAATTTTCTCCATTCATTTTTTGCTCGCCGGTGACCCCCTCAACCCCTCTTTCGGAAATTTTTATTGGCTAACTTTGTCCAGCCCCGAAAAACTCGAACTCTATCTTTTTGCATCTAATAACCGACAATGCTATTAAATATACATAAATTACGATGTTTTGGTGGTGAAATAAAAAATTTGTTTCATAAATCGCCGATTTTTTAGCACCTATTTTACAGTTTTTAGCACCTTTTTGGACTTTTTTGGCACCTATTATAGTACCTATTTTGATGGTTGTTAGCACCTAAAAATCCGAGCTCTACTGATAAGTGTCCAAAAAAGAGGATGAAGAATTGAAAATTCTCAATTATCATTAATTAAAAAATTTATCATTAATTAAAAAAAATTTATCATTTATCATTAATTAAAAAAAATTTTTCATTAAATTATCATTAATTAATTAAAAAAAATTATCATTTTTTATCATTTAATTCAAAAAAAGCAACTTACGGCGTCCCTCCGTCATCTTCCCCATTGAACACCTCCTCTCGGAACAATTGGTCCAGCACCGCATTGTGTGGGATGAATGAAGAAGAGTTAACCTGGTAGACCGTCACAAAAGGGTCTTGGCAGACGGCGACATGCACCGACAAATAATAAAAACGTCTGGGTACCAAGATCCATATCTGAAATGGATGAAATCATTCTCTTTGATTTTTGTTTGAATCTTATAATTAGGGCTCAACCAGGGGTGTGCACGGGCCGGCCCGGCCCAGGCCCGGCCCGGGCCGGGCCGGGCCGGGCCTAGGTGTCTCCGGGCCCGGGCCGGGCCGGGCCTGATTTCGTCCGGGCCGGGCCGGCCCGGATAGGCCCGGTAGGGGGAAATTTTTCTGACCACAGCCCAACAATATTGAAATTTTTAATAAAAAATAAAATGAAATTAAAAAAAAATTTTTAATTTATTATTATTAATAAATTATTTTTAAAATTTAGTCAACTTTATTAAAATATTTTTAAAATTTTAATCAAAAAACTTGAAAATTGTTTTAAATTTTCGGAACTTTTGGAGATGATTTTTTATTAAAGTACATATACCAAGCGTTTTATTAGTGGGAACTTTTATTGGCAAAATTAGGGAGGAAAACATTACCTATCTACACATGAAAATTTATTAAATTAAAATTCAGTTAAAATTTTTTTGAAAAATTGTTCAGTGATTAAAATTTTTCAATTATGTTACAATTGACAAAATATATTTATTCGAATTCGTAATAGTTGTTATTTTTATGCTTTTTTGATAAAAAAATATGATTTTTAAAAATGGTAAAAAATTCTGCCAAAAATTTTTTGGAAAAATTTTAAAATTTTTGAAAATTTTGGGTAAAAAATTTTTTCCGGGCCTATCCGGGCCGGGCCGGGCCTGGTAGTCGACGGGCCGGGCCGGGCTTTTTTTATTGAGGTCCGGGCCGGGCCGGGCCGGCCTGGAGCAGGCCCGTGCACAGCCCTGGGCTCAACATTTTAGGGAATTCCCATAAGCCAAAATAGGGACCTATTAGGGAGCAAAAAAAGGGCCCAAATAGGGAGAAAATAGGGAGATTTCTAGCGAAAATAGGTAAAAATAGGGAAATTTTTTTCCACAAAATATGACCTAAAAATTCAAAAAAATTTTCTAAAAAGCGTATTAAGCTTTGAAGACTCATAAAAAATATAAAATTAAAATAAAAAAAGTTTTTTCGAAAATTTTTCAAAAAATTTGCAAAAAAAATTTGAAAATTTTTTAGAAAAAACTGAAAATGTTTTTAAAATTTTCGGAAAAAACTAAAAACTTCCAAAATTTTTCGGAATAAATTAATTTTCACAAAAAATCTAAAATTTTCGGTTTTTATTGCATTTTTGTGAAGAATTTCTTAAAAAATAGGCAAAATAGGCAGAAAATAGGGAGAAAAGTCGCGAAATAGGGAAAAATTTAGCCGCGCTTACAGAAATAGGGAAAATAGGGAAAAAAAGTCCATCAAAATACGTTTAAATATATCTAAAAACGCGTTTCTGAGCGTTTCCCTACGATTCCCTGTATTTTAAAAAATAGGGAATTCCCTAAAATGTTGAGCCCTACTTATAATTTTGAAAAGAAGCGAGTTATAGATTTAAAAATGAAGTAGCAAACAAGAGGATATGCCTGAAAATTCAATAAGATATAAAAATAAAAACTCATTAAAAATGACAATATTTAAATATTGTAAATCAATTCTTCAGAAAAACTAAAATGTTTAAATATATCAATTTCATTTTAAAAAGAAGCAAAATTTATGAATTTTATAAATTTTTTCAAATGTGCAATTTATTTTAATCGCGTTTCCCTTGTCATTTATTTATGTATTTTTGCATTTAATTTTATGGGTCCAATACTTTTGGGTCCAATTAATGATTATTTGCCCCCCATACCATTTTTTAACTATAATAATTCTAAAAAGAGGCAATATTAAAAATACCTGATTTTTGGTTTTAAGATTTTATTCCTCGAATTATTCGAAAAAATTAATTAAAAAAAAGAAAAGTCAAATCAGCTATATCTTTGCATATAATTCCTATTAAAGTTATGGAATAGCTTGGTTTAAAAAAAAGGACCAAATAACCAATGAATGAACCCTTTTATTGGATTATATAAATCACAATATTTTTAAAATTTGTGACTATTTTTAGATGTTTTGACGCTTTTATTTTTGCGTCTTATTGGATTTTCAGATATTTTATAGTGTATACATCACGATATCCATTTTTGCACTTTTCGCTGAAATGAATGGTGCTGGGTCGTTTAAAAAAATATAATAATGGGCGTTTTAAAAAATAAATCAAAACTCAATATGTCCTCTAAAAACTTTTTTGTTAGACCTGTTAGACCAAATATATAAAAGATAACGTTGTGCAGAATTTTACGCTCTATCTGCTGGTATAAAATTTTTCGAATTTGGAACAAAAATTTTGAAAAAAGTCGAAAAACCGTATTTTTCGACATTTTTGTTCGAAATTCGAAAAAATTTTAAACCAAAGTTTAGAGGACATATTGAATTTTGATTTATTTTTTAAACGTCCATTATGATTTTTTTTAAACGCCATAGCACCAAATGAATCAGCACGCTCTTGAACAGAGGGAGAGCGCCATTTTTGGCAACTTCGGATAAAGGCCTACAGGCCACAGAGCAATGACCATAACACCCTTCCACCCCAGTCAGCGGCTCTAATCCTATTCAAAAAGTTAATAAAATTTTCGGTTATTATTTTTTTATTTTTAGGAAATTTTAGATTAATATTCAAAGTTTTGGTTCCGGGCATACTCGAAGCGGCAAGTGTTTTCTCGTGCCGGCACGCCATTGATCGGCCACGACACGTCCTAATTCAGCAAATTCGGATAGAGGCCTATGAGATGACAATATGCATGCACAATGCAGATTCTGATGAGGAAAAAGTTTTATTTAAATTTGGTATGAGCCACCAAAACGAACCGGACAAAGCCGGATAAGCTGGTCTACACCCGCAACCATAAATGATGCACATGACACATTCAAATGCTAAATACATTAAAAAAAGTAGAAAAAAAGTAGAGAAGACACCCCCCTCCCCCACCAATATAATTAACCGTAATTGGAAATAAACTATAGGAAATAAAGGGTAGATAAACTTGGAAGAGGTTGAAAATTCAATGGTATATGTACCATTAAATTAGAGGGAATACGGTAACTAAAGAGTAACAAGTTAGCTATTTATTAAAAGAAAGAGCTCAAAATCTTAAAATTTTCCCTAGCATCATTCCCCATCGAGCTGCAGTCCCTAAACATTGAACTATATTAGATGAAAATTTATTCTAAAATTTCTCTGGCGTGACAATCCTTTATGTAGAGAAAAAAACTCATTTTCTTAAAAATGGATCTAAATTCTCAAAAATTTCTCTGGCATCTCCTGTCGAGCTTTTTTCAAATTCATACCACGAATTTTGGCTATTATTTCATTTTTCAAAGGTATAAATCCGAGTCTGATGTCAGAAATGAGCTATCGCCTCGTTTAGCACGAGTTTCACGCGAGATCAAGTCACGTCAGAAAAAATATTTTTTCGAAAAATTGAAAATATGATAAAAATAGCCTTATAAAGGCAATTTTAAAATTGAATCCGAATCTGATAACCTATTTGGCAGTATTATCAAGTTAAAAATTATTTGACAAAAAATCAATGAATTTATAAAAATCTAAAATTAACTTACCTAATGACATATCAAATCTATTATCAGAATCGATGCTCCTAAAGATCATCTTATATTAGGTATTTCATTTTCAATTTTTCGAAAAATATATTTTTTGAAGTGACCTGAGCTCACATAAAACTCGTGTTAAACGAGACGATAGCTTATTTCTCGCATCAGATTTGGATTTTACATCCGATAATCTTTTTTAAAATTATTTTTTTGTCCTAAAAGGAGGAATTCCCCTTCATTATTATCAATAAAACACGTTAGAACGATTTTTAAGAAATCTACCATTTTTATATTAGTTAGAAATGCCTAGAAGCAATGATCATCGGACCTCCAAATTGCCGCTGCGAGCTATCTTTAGCACTTGGCGAGCAATTCCTTGGGCCACATCCTTCGACGAATGCTTGGTGATGTTCAAATTGAGAGATCGAAGTTGAGGTGCAAAGGTGGAGAGAAGACCAATGGATTCGAAGTTGACAGAACCGCTAACATCCAGGGAAAGGCCCAGATGGACAAGGCCACGGAAGGCCGGAGACCGAAACACGAACGGAAGTTGCTGAAACGGAAATGGCAAATTATGTAAAATACGAAGAAAATATGGTAATAAAAGATAAAATGGAAGGAATTGCTTAAAATATTCCCAAGAGATATTTGATGTACATATTGAAATTTGAGCAAAAATATCTGACCTGAATGGTGAGGTTTATTTGGAGGGCACGCAAATGTGGCAAATTGGCCAAACACGAGCACAACAAATCGGGATTATCGATATGGCCCAGGTGTAGAAAACGAAGGCTAAATGTTTGAAATTTAAACTATAAACATCCTTCAAAAAGCCATTAAAAAGAAAACAGAGCAGTGTGCGTGTATACATATTGGAACAGATTCTTTAAAAAAATAATTCTCAGTCAGTGAAAATGGAATTTTTGGAAAATTCCAATTTTGCCAAATTCAAAAATGCCAAAATAGCAATTTATACTTTTCCAGTTCAGAAATTCGAAGCAGCGTTGCACCTCTGACTGTCTTAGTGTCTAGGTAGAGAGCCGTAAGTCCAGGAGAGACTGTTTGCATCCGCATTAGCATTTGTTCCAGGTCCACACTGAACTTTTTAATTATATCCTAACTTCAAAAATCCGATCTGGCCAAGAAAAAAAAGTTATGGCTAAGTTAAACCTAAAAATCGTGATTTTTTTCTACTTGGCCAAATAGGATAGTTATTCTTATAAGTCTATATCAGACATTTAGGACTATCTTTTGGCGCCAGATACACTTCTCCAGGTTTTAGCTGAAAAAAAGTTATGACATCTTTCTAGCGCGGGGGGGGGGAACGAGCGGAGGGATATATACTATAGTAAAAAAATTATATCCTAACTTCAAAAATCCGATCTGGCCAAGAAGAAAAAAAGTTATGGCTAAGTTAAAAGTAAACGAAAAACAAAATTTGGAAGGAAATCCGACTTTTAAAAATGTTCTCTTAAATGTTTCCTTAAAAATTGTTTCTTTACCTTATCCAATTTGTCTTTCGTACTCAAAACTGGAGATCGACCAAGTGCCTTAGTATGTACACGAACTTCGTGAAGTACGTTAAACTGGCTTCTTGTTTTTTAAGGACACGTGCTAAGTCACATACAAGTTTTTCACGTGTTTTTAGTACGTGAGTACGTAAAACGTATAATACTTGAGTACGGTATGTAAATTGATACATATTTTCACAAAATTTCCTGCAGTACGTGCACGAACTTCATGAAGTACGGTATGAGTTATGCTGGTTTTTTTGAAGACATATGCTAACTCACGTACAGTATTTTTCACGTGTTTTTAGTACTTTGACTACGTTATTCGTGTACTCTCTACCTACTGGTACGTGTTTTCACAAACGTCGATTTACACTCTAAAGTGTTATGTACCCAATTTATAAATTTTAGATTTTCATGGTCTGGAGTTTTTGTTGCTATGTACCTGATGAGTTCACTGCAATAGCTGAGATAGAGAGATCGGAGGTAATCCAAGAAATAGCGGGAGATTTCATTGGTGTAATTGTGATTGTGGTCGGATGATAGGTCGAGGCCGAGGTGGCGGAGATGGGGGAAATGGCGCAAAAAAGGGTAATAGCCGCCAGGTTGAAGTCGAGGATGGTTGTATTTCTAAAATAAATCAAAAATAAAACGAAAACCCTAAAGCTGAAATCTGTGAAAAAAAAGATGGAAGACGGAAAGTAAGAAGATCGATACTTTTCGAAAATTCAAAGTCAAGAGCAAACTAACCGTCTGCAAAATGGTCAGTGATCGGAGATGAGCACCAAACTCCGGCGGGAATGCATTGAGCACATTTTCTTCCAAAATTTCCAATTGACAAAAATGGAATTTCAGATGACGAAGTGCGGGGAGATATCGGGAGATCAGGCGCATCTGTTGGAAATAATAATCCTTATTTCAAGGACGTAGTCAGGAAAAATTTTCAGGGAGTGGCTAAACGAATTTTGGCGGAGAAAATTTGGGGTTTTAGGCGTTTTTTTTCTTAAGAAAAAGGAACAATTTTTGTTTAGAAAAAAATTTAAGGACAATTTAGTATTGTTGGAGTCCCGACATGGGCCGCCTTTCGTTTAAAAAAATGATGATTTTTTTTATCTAAACTATGAATTTAAGGGTGCTAACGGCCCCGATAGGGTCCAATTTGAAAATTTGGATGAATCAGCAGAAGGACTCTTACGGAATTTTTTACGACTGGAATTTCGTGGCCTATAGTTATGCCCTTGCCCTATTTATATTTTTTCAAGTCATTACTTTAAAATGAGATATTTTTTTAAAAAACATTTTTACTTTTTCTATTCTTCAATTCCTCCCTATATCCGCGGCGAGGGCATTACCGATGGAGAAAAGGAAAGATTCGGTTTTTATACAGGGTATAGTTTACCCCAACCAAAAATATTCAAAAAAGTGTAAAATCCAGAGTTATACAACCAGGGGCGTAACGAGGGGCAAACAGGGCCCGGGCCTACNCCCCCCCCCCCCCCCCCGAATATTTGGCTGTTAATGTTATAAATTAAACGAACTGTTAATGCATAAAATGATGGTCAAAGCAAGTTACCGTATTCTCTCTAAAATAAGGCCTAGGCCTTATTTTTCAACTACCTCAGAAGGGGGGGGGGCTTATTTTAGAGAGAGGCCTTATTTTTTTCAAAGGTTGTCAGACAACGGCCAAATAGTAAAAAATTTGTTTTTTTCAAAAAAAGTCTAATAAACGACCATTTTCTAAAGAAAAAAGCACTAAATTTTCAAATTCTAAGGCGGTCCCTATAGAATTAAGACATAAACAAGATATATTAAAAGGCAAAATTGATTAAAAATCGGGTATCAACTCTCATAAAGGGGTCTTATATTAGAGAGGGGGCCTTATTTTAGAGAGAGGCCTTATTTTTTTCAACCATCTCCAAAGGGGGTCTTATTTTAGAGAGGGGCCTTATATTAGAGAGAATACGGTATTTGGTTCTAAAAGTTAAGGAACTTTTAGAACATTAAGGAATACACCCTATCTACAAAAATTATTACATATCCAGTATCATACCAGTATCCAGAATATGTACCATATTCAGAATAAAATTTATTTGTTTGAATTTCGGTTTCTCATACCAAATTGATGTCGATGTCCACACCAAAGAAGGTGCAATCGACCAAATGGCCACCACAACGCTCGCCAATGGGCCCAATCCATTTGTGCGGTGGGAGAGTCATCCACCGACGATTCCGGCCACTTGCAACTCGTCTGAGATGTTTCCACCCGTGGTCCCGCATGAGTTTGCGCCACCGTCGACAGACCAGCTCAAGCTTGAGCATCTCCCGAAAGTCGTCGTCGACGCGCCGGAAGATCATCAGCCGAAATGGGCGGGAAAGTTTAGGGGTTTAGACATTAAAAAAACAGACCAAAAGTTCGTCCGGCAATCGATCCATAATTTTTAAGGTAATTTAATTAGGCTTGAATAAAATAAAAATGACATTGGAGTTTATTACATCACATTGAAAGGAAAAATAACACAATCAGTTTAATTTTTATCAAATAATTTTTGCATTAAAAATATCAGGGGTGCCATCTGAAAATTCTCAAAATAATATCAGGCTCAAAAAATAAGATTTTATGGCCAAAAATAAGCTGCACATTTTTATTTAGCTTCCAATTTAGGAATAAATCAATTATTCATATAATTTTTTATAAAAAAAACATTGTATTTTTTTCATTCTCCATTATCTTTTTGAGCAATTTGGGGGTTGAAATAAGTAAATCATAAATTGGGAACGATCGAGATCATAGTTGACCTTCATCTAGGCAAGGCTTTTCACCGTTTCCCCAACCCTTTTTTTTGTCAAATTCGGGAATGAGATGAAATTGGTATTTTTTAGCGATTTTGAGTCGGGACAAATTTTATATAAGTATTGAGGAAGCCGTCAGTCCCGATAGGGGCCGCCGTAGAAAATTCTGAAAATTAGACCTTATTTTCTTAAGAAAATTGATAATTTTTGAGATATTTTGAAGAAAATCATTATATTGAGTAGTGCCGGTGGTCCCGATAGGGGCCGCCGGAAAATTTCTGAAAATTAACCTGTTTCATTAACAAAATCGGTCATTTAAAAAAGAATATATAGAGATCAATTAAATAATCAAATGTTTGTTTGTTTTTTATGTTTTAATAATTTTTATTAAAAAAATTAATGATTTGATTTTTTATTTTTCTTGTTTATATTTATTATTTTATTTTGGCTTTTTTGGCTGAAGATTCAAAAAGATGGCATTTTTAAATGGAGCGAAAAAAATTATAAATATTCTTATAGCATTTGAAATTTGGGTTCCTTTGGCCAAAAAAGGCCTTTATCAGACTTCAAATAATATTATTAAAAATTTAATAATGAAATATATAAATTAATAATGTGATAAATGAAAAAATAAGTTAATTGAAAAACAAACAAACAAAAACCAAACTGATTAATTTTTTAGAATTGAATAACGAGGCTAGAAAATCGGATTAAAACCAAAACCAGCGATCGAGAGATCAAGACCAGCGCTCATCTAGAGCAGGAATGTAAATCAGGATTAATAAGACCAAATCAAGACCAAGATCTGTTTTTGATTTTCAAGATCAAGTTGATCACGAATCTTGGTTATGGTTATGATTTTCCGAAAATTTCTTACATTATTGGGGAGGGGGGTGTTTAGTGGAGGATGTTTTATGCATCTTATATGTCTTTTGCCAAGACCGTCGTTAGGCGGCAAAACTTTAATTTAAAAATTATTTCCAATACAAATAGCTAAAATAATTTATTAAGTATTATGACACATTTCGTCTAACCAATATTTCATTTGAAAATATTTCATAATTGTTTAGTTCATACAGAAAATCGATGCCTATATTTTTTTGTAAGTCCGAGGCCTATGAAATTTTTTGAAAACCAGAGGCCTTTGTAAATTTGTTGAAAATTTAAATAAATCTTAGGGCATATGAAAAGTTTGTAAAAAAATGAAAACTTTGAAATTTATTGTTCATAGGTTTTATATTCAATATTATAATCCTCTATATTTGTTAGCGACACCCTGATACGGATCCATCTGAAATGGTAATAATTTCGAATTATTTCGTGCACCAAGCATGAGTATGGATCGGTTGCCGGACGAAATTTTGGTATTTTTTTGGATTTTTGCAAACCCGAACATTTTCGACATTTTCACACATTTCAGTTGATGATCTTTCGCCGCATCGAAAACTATCGAGAAAGGGCCAGAATTGAACGAGTTTGTCGACGATGGCGCAAACTCATGCTGGCCCACGGGTGGAAACATATACGACGAATTGCACAATTGGTCTGAATCTGAACCTTTATAAAAATTTAATTTTTCAAAAATCTGTATTTCGATTATTATTGAAGCGCGATGCACGTTGGATTGAGCCGGTTGGAGCTCGTTGTGGTGATCGTCTGATCGAGTGCAGCTTTTATGCTGTGGACATCGATTCTACATTGGTCCGAATATTTTTAAATATATATTTTTTGTGACTTTTCAGATCCGCCTTATCGTCGAAAATTTGACATCATTACAGCATTTGGATTTTCGTCGTTGTAAATTGAAAGATTTGGATGCAAACTCGCTGGAATCATTCAGGGAATTTGGCACTCGTCTCCGCTCCTTGACTTTTTTCGAGACGGTTTGTTTAATCCACTGAATTATTCGAACTTAAAAGGACTACTGAGATTATTTCTAAAAAGATTTTTTAATAAATACATATACTATTTGGATATGCAGGTGCCGGAGATTTGCCGATGGAATCCGGCCCGAACGATGAATTTTTTTATCAAACGGGAATTTTTCAAGGAGTTAATGTGAATAGCTACCAAATCAATGAATAAAAATTCCCTTAGCAAAAAAAACATTTTCTATTACTAATAAATGTCTAAATTTTCAGAAATTTCTCGGATACCATCTTTTATTATAGGGCACCCATCCCCAAACTAAATCCTGGTACATAATTGGACAAGTAGATTTTTAAAAATTTACCAATTTTGCCGTCTTTTATTTTTATATATAATAACATTAAAGATTAAAAGAAGAATTTATTTTGAACTCATGGGGATGATAAATTGCAAAAAGTGCATTTTTCCATTTCATCCCAATACCGTTTGATATTAAAACAGACTCTCGACTTGATCCGTTCCGATCCTACTCCAAATGTTCATTTCATTTTTCATTTTTATTTTGCTTCTTTCCCTTCAGTATTATCCTTGCCAGTTGAATCTCCACTTTTTGCGCCACTTCTCTCGTCTCCGCCACTTCGGCTTCCATCTTTCCTACTGGGACAAAATGGACTCTTTCCCAAGTTGCTTCCCCACCGACCTCCGTTCGCTGTACCTGAGCGCTTATAGCAGTTTTAGGTAGATATCTATCTGTACATGGACAGAAGATGTTTAAATCCGAATTTTACAAAGGGGTATAAAATCCGGGAAAAAAATCTTTTGGAATTTTTGGACCCCTTCTTGTGTAGGTATGAGATCTATGCTCAAAAAACCTTTTTTTTCTAAAATCGTTTTTAGTTGTAATATATTTGTTGGGCAGAGAAAGAAAGGATGCTAAGAAGTTAAGGAGAAAGTCCAGGAGCAGAGAAAAAGAAGACCCTGAGGAAGCTTCCTCCCACTCCCGAAACAAGCCGTTTCAGTGTGGAGGCTAGATAATTGCTTATAACTCAGCTTAAACGCAACCTAGAAAAACTAGATTGGTATCAAAAGATAGGTCTAAATGTCTGCTATTAAAATGCAAAAGAGATAATCCCGATTGGTGTTGTGTCCTGTCGGAGATGGATCGTCTGAGACAGGGCAACGAAGAATAGTTTATTGACGACAATAGAAGAAATAATAATAGTGAAGTAGGAATGAAAGTGGAAGTGACAAATGCTAGAAATCACAACATTTAAATAGATGGCGGATGTGAGGGAAATGCAAACAAAATACATTATATGTGTGCTTAATAGGAAGTGATCACTATGTAAATTAGAATCTTATGCAAGATTATTATCATGTGTCGATTATATTCATCTCCACAACATCTCCCTCTTTAAGAATTCTTGCCCCTGCGCGATCCATTCCTCAGGAGCCCATCCATTCCGCACTCAGTCCATCGTCTTCTGAGTTGATTGGCATGACGGTGAACATCACGCCCAAGTTGTGGCACATTGACACGATAGCGCGGCGATCCATCCACGCGTTCAATGATGGTCCCTGGAATCCATGTCGCTTTTCCACGGGCGAAGTTGATCAAGAAGACGGACTCTCCAACGTTGAAATTTGAAGATTTGACTCCATGCTTTTGTTGAATTGCCTTGCCATTTTGTCGCGATACAAGCTTCGGGGTGAATCGGTGATCACAGTCGATTTGACTTCCGGATGCACTAGCGAAATTGCAGTGCGAAGGCGACGTCCAAAAAATAATTCATCTGGCGATTGCCCATCCAAAGCTGCATTAGGAGTCGTTCGGTAGACGAACAGGGCTTCATCTAGCCAATTGTTTGATTTCGAAGAGCATTTCTTCATCATCCGTTTGAATGTGTCCACAAAACGCTCGGCTTGACCATTTGACTGTGGATGGTATGGCGGCGTCAACGAGTGTTTGATCACATATTTGTTGCAAAAACTGGCGAATTCGGCAGAACGGAATTGCGTGCCATTATCGGAAACAATTTCCTTTGGGAATCCAAATTGATTGAAGATTGAACGAACACTGTTGAGTAGTCCTGATGTTGTTAATTTTGACATCCGAAGGACCATTGGCCATTTTGAGTAAGCATCCACGATGATCAGGTAGGTGTAGCCATCAGCACAAGGTCCAGCAAAGTCCATATGGATCCGTTCGATGGCTTCTGATGTGACAGGCCACGGTTGTAATGGAACCTTGGAAGGCATCTTGGCAGCTAGTTGACATTGTTCACAAGTACGGACCATTTGTTCGATATCCGAATTGATTCTGGGCCAGTAGACATGTCGCTGAGCGATGGCTTTCATCTTTACAATGCCCGGATGTGCCATGTGTAGAATTTTCAGCATCTTCCTCTGCAGTGAGACTGGGATGATGGTACGTTGTCCATAGACAAAGCATCCTTTGACTTCGGAAATGTCCATGCGATTCGAGAAGTACGGTTTGAGATCCTCATCTTGACATTTCTGCGACCATCCTTCCTTCATTGAAGCCATCACTTTTTGTAGAGTTTCATCCTTGCTTGCTTCTTCAGCAATTTCTTCCGCTGTGATTGGCAAAGGATCTATTGCTTCTTTGAAGGCAGCATTGACGAATACTTCCGCGCTGACGCTAATACTTGCGATGACAGCATCTTCGTCTGGCCTTGGATAATCGGCGATGAGGCGTGAGAGAACATCGGCCTTCCCGAATGATTTTGTGTTGACATATTGAATGTCGAAGTTATAGTTTAGCAAAATCAGCGCCCATCGTTGAAGTCGGCTTGCAGCGTAAATCGGGATGCCCTTCTTTGAACCGAAGATGGCCAAAAGCGGTTTGTGGTCGGTTTGTAGTGTGAAACGGCGACCATACAGCATCCGATGAAACTCGTGACTGCAAAGACGAGAGCGAGAGCTTCCTTTTCAATTTGGCTGTAATTCTTCTGAGCAGGAGTGAACGAGATTGAAGCATGTTCCACAGCTTTTTCTGTTTTGTCTGGAAACACATGACTCAGTACCGCACCGATTCCATCTTTTGAAGCGTCGGCGGCTACGACAATTTGCATTGTTGGGTCGTAATGAGTCAGAAGTAAGTCAGAGCACATGACATCTTTTGCTTCATTGAACACTTCTTGGTGCCTCGCAGTCCAATCCCATTTGACATCTTTCTTCAGAAGTTCATCAAGTGGTCCACGAAGTTGTCGAAGTTGTTTGATGAATCGCCCGTAATAGTTAAGTGCGCCAAGGAATGATCGAAGAGATGATACGTCATGTGGCGCCGGCATCCGTTTGATTGCTTCTGAGCGTGACGGATCGGGACGGATTCCATCTGATGACACGATGTGGCCAAGAAATTTGATTTCTCGTTGAATAAAATTGCATTTCTCCATTTGAATGCGTAATCCGTAGTCGAGAAGACGTTTGAAGATCTGACGGAGAGTATCTTCATGTTCTTCCTTTGTTTGGCTTGCAATGATCAAGTCGTCAAGATATGTGAAGGCTCCTTTGATTCCTGATGTAAGTTGATCCATCAATTTTTGGAAGATGGCTGGAGCTGACTTGACACCAAACGGAAGACGTTCATATTGGAATAGCCCTCGATGTGTATTTATTCCGCATAATTTCTTTGAGTTTTCGTCGAGTTCCACCTGCAGATAAGCATCGCGTAGATCCAATTGCGAGAAGAATGCGGCTCCGTTGACGTTCGTGTAGATATCTTCAGGGCGCGGAAGCGGATGGCGATTGAGTTCAATCCGTTCGTTGAGGCCTGTACTGAAGTCGACGCATACGCGAGTTTTTCCATTCTTCTTTTGCACTACCACAATTGGGGCGGCCCAATGGCTGAAGTCGACCTTCTTGATTGCTCCGATTGAAAGGAGTCGATCGATTTCGGTGTTGACGGCATCCAGAGCACCATGGGGAACCGGTCTTGCTTTGCATAAGCACTGGACGGCTTCATTGCTTCCGAATGAACTGCCTTGCTTCGACAGATCGGCTTGATATGCCCTTTTTCTGACATTGATGACACACTGCGTCACGGTGTTTGCAATCTTCGCGTTGATGATCCGCTTTGCCACAGGCTTTGCACGGCTTCTGTTGTTTGTCCACGGAGTCTTGGCGGGTGAAGTTCTTTTTCTTTTGCCTCCATTGCTGCGGATGCGAAGTGACAACATCTACTGACTTCATTTTGGAAGATTGAGCTAGCAGAGTAGCGTTGGCACGAACTGACATGTATGTTCGGCACTCTTCACTAAGTTTCTTCAGTGTTATGTCTTCATTCTTTTTCCTAGCATCATCGAGCAGCTGTAAGCATTTTTGTCGTAAGTCGTGAAGATCATCTCGCAAGGCGGTGACAAGGATCAAGCACTCCTGCTTTTCTTTGCAGCACGAAGAGAAGTCGGCGGTTTCACACGCGGCGTTGACCTGATTGAAGAGTGCCATAACGTCTTGGTTGGCTCGTTGTTTGAGCTTGAAGCACTCATATTGACGGACGAACACAGAGCGAGTGTCGTCGAAAAGCTCCTTCAGTTGTTTTACTGCTTCTTCAAAGGTCAAATTATCCGGTTGTTTGGGTTGGATGCCGTCGGCGAAGCTGGAGTAGTCTTCATCACTCAGCTTGCTGACGAGTAAGCGCACCTTAGTTGCTTCATCCAAATCCTTGCCGTCTTCTTCGAAGAATTTGCCATAGCGCTTGTACCAGGCATCGAATGTATTTCCATTGTCTGCGTCGTAGATGAACTTACCAATGCGGTTGTCGAGTGATGACGCTATCGTTGCCTGTTGAACACTTTGAATAGGCATCTGTTGTGCTTGCGGTTGGACACGTTGCTGAGCGACCAGAAGCTGGGCAATCATTGCTTGTTGGTCGCGCATCACTTGTGTGTGTTGTTCCTGTTGTGTTTGTTGATCACGCATGGCCTGTGCTTGTTGTTCCAACAATCGTGTCAGGCTCTCGATTGTTTCGCGATCCTTGCTCGGCGCCATTGTCCTTGCGTTGTTGGTTCTGTTGCTGACTGCGACAATTGTTGTGTCCTGTCGGAGATGGAGTCGTCTGAGACAGGGCAACGAAGAATAGTTTATTGACGACAATAGAAGAAATAATAATAGTGAAGTAGGAATGAAAGTGGAAGTGACAAATGCTAGAAATCACAACATTTAAATAGATGGCGGATGTGAGGGAAATGCAAACAAAATACATTATATGTGTGCTTAATAGGAAGTGATCACTATGTAAATTAGAATCTTATGCAAGATTATTATCATGTGTCGATTATATTCATCTCCACAACAATTGGCCAAGTGCACAAAAAGTTATGGCCATATCTTTGGTCCAAATCACGATTTTGTGGTTTAATTTGGCCATAACTTTTTTTCTATTTGGCCAATCCGAATCGTCTCTTTTGCAATTTTATAGCAGACATTTTGGCGCCTATCTTTTGACGCCAAACTCGTTTCTCTAGGTTGCGATTAAGCTGAGTTATAATCAATTTTTTAGTCTCCACACAGAAAGGGCCACACTGAAACGTCCCCTACCGTCCTACTCCTCAGCATACAACAACATCAGCTGGGCCGAGGGAGTAAAGCTAATGGTCCAAGGAATTGGTCGGGAGGCGTGCGGGTCCAGGGTGACCTTTTTACCTTATTTTTAAGGCATTTGACCTAAAAGGGGGTCCTTGCCATATTTTTGCCTTAATTCTTTCATTTGCCTTATTTTGCCTTATTTTTAATTTTTTGCCAAAATTAATTATTTTTGACTAGAAAATTGTGCAATTGGTCAAAATCTTGGTCAATTTTCTCATGGAAATGGCCCAAATCCTCAAAATTTCCTCCGACGGCCCCTATCGGGGCCGCCGACACCTCTTAATATAGTGATACTTATTATTTCTGAAAATTTTCTAAGAGGAAAAATGTTCAATTTTCTTAAGGAAATTCGTTGAAACTTCAAAAAATTTTCTCCGGCGGCCCCTATCGGGGCCGCCGGCACACCCCTCCCCATGTTAAAATCCCTTCCAAAAGAATTTGTCTCGAAAAAAGTTAATTTTTAAATGAAACTCACTTGTCAGTCTGGAAACAACTATAAAGTTGAAAATCCTCAATTCACTTTTCTCTATCAAATTAAATTCTCATTTTGATTGTTCTCAAGTTTATGACCTCTTCCTTTCCAACCCAGAATTGCTCAAAAAATTATCAAGTGCAGAGAAATATGAAGTATAAATTTATTTTTTATGTGTTAACATATATTTTAAAGCATTTTAAAGAGCGCCTTATTTTTGCCTTATTTTTGAAAAATTTTGCCATAATTTTGCCTTATTTTTTAACGCTGGCGCCTTATTTTTGGTGTTTGGAAAGGGTCACCCTGCGGGTGGCTGTAGTCAAATGGTTAAGAACACAGCTTTGGATCCTTGGCACGGGTTCCATGATCAAACCCCCTAATCCACCCAATTTTTCTGGCCAATTCCCTTCGGACACAAAAATATTCCATAAAAATTGCCTCTTTATGAAAAATTTCATTTTCGCATTTTGTTTTGTTATTTTTACAGCCCGAAACTGGTACCAATGCTGACAACGTTGCAGAGGGACTGTCCGAGGCTCGCGGCACTCTACCTGGAAGCCCCCATCACAACTTATTACGGGCTGACAGTTCAGTTGCTGCGCCGACTTTCCGACCTTAAAAAGTTGATCTTATACTCTAGTTGGAAAGAAATTTTTTATCCAAAATCGAATCTTAAGTCCAACACATTTATAAAATTGATAGGCGAGCCCGATTTTTCGTCGTCTATCCGCCGAACCGACGGAACAATTAAAGTGTAAAAGAGTACTTACAACTAAAATATTTAGACCCTTTATTTATGTATAAAATTGATAGACACTGGTTATGAGCTTGTAATATTTAATCATTTTGAAGAAACATTTTCGTTTTTTATTTAAATATATTATTTTGGGGTACTAGAAGTAGAAACTCTCTAAAATCTGAGTTTTTTATGGAATTTTGTTGGGTTTCATTAAACCAGATAAAGGAAAGTTTGGATTTATTAACGAATAAGTGCCAGTCCATATATGAATGGGCTAATTCGAAAAAATGGCCAAAACATCAATAATTTTCCGTTTTTTCAGCCTTCGTTTCCTCCGAATTGCCTTTGACTCTGATTTTGCGGACCCCGAATCATTGTGCGCATGTTTGAAGAATTTGCCACAACTAATTGGCCTTCAATTGAAGCTACCAGTTCAGGTTCAAAACTGACAGACAAATACCTATCTTGGCAATTCTCGACATGAAAGTTTCATCAGTTTTCCTTTGATCTGGACAATTCAATCTGCGTGAATTGCATTTCTCTAACAAGATGGATCGAGATAAATCTCGTTTCTCCTGTTTCGTTTTTTTCGCCATTTGATTTTGCGAATACCGTATTACCTCTAATAGAACGGCCGGCCGTTCTATTTTTTCAACCACCCTCGAGAGGGCCGGTCTAATGGAGGAGGCCGTTTTATTTTTCAACCATGAAAATTTTTTCTATAAACCCTGGAAAATCAACAAAAAAATAATCAACAAAATAAGTTCGGCTAAAAAGTATTTAAAATTCGCTTTCATTTAGGCTCCTGTAAGTTTGTTCGTCCATTTGCAAGATTAAATTCAGTGGCGTCATGAGTGGGGGAGGAGCAAACGGGCTCGCCCACCTCCCCGAACCGTAATTTCAGCCAAAATGATCAAATTTCCTTTTCCAACAAAACAAATTTTTTGGATCAAAAATTAACACATCCCTAAAAATACAGATAAAGCAGTTACGAAAATGCACCCCTAAAATGACTTTTTTAAAATTTTCTACAGGCCTCCTCCTTCCGAAACGCTAGGCTCATTACGCTCCTGATTAAATTCAAAATGAAAAACTTTTACTCGATTTCTAAAAAACGTTTTACATCATCAAAATAAAATTTAATAAAAATTCAACTAGAGGCTTTTGGAGGTCTTTTTGTTGGGGGCCGGACTAATGGAGGGGGCTGGTCTATTTTTTCAACCATCCTCGAGAGGGCCGGTCTATTAGAGGGCCGTTTTATTAGAGGGGGCCGGTCTAATGGATGGGCGGTTTTAATAGAGGGAATACGGTATTTTGTCATTTTCGTTTTGTCAATTCCAGCATCTTTCTGCGGTGTTTCGGTCCCTGCCCTTCCGTGGCCTTGTCCACCTGACTCTAGCTCTTGTTAAACGTTTTGAAAATTGCGACCCCATTGGTCTCCTGCTGTCCAGTTTCGCTCCCCAACTCCGCTCGTTCAGTTTGGATATCGCTGATGCGTATTCGTTAGATCTGTCACATAAAATTGGATATGAAATGCTAAAGATACCTGAAAGCGGCATTTTGGAGGTATGGGAGACTGATGGCCGGGCTAAAACTTTTGGGTTTTTCCCAAATTTGATCCATTATTTTCAATAAAACGATCTGATCTGACCGATTATAAAATATAAAGCTTATAGACAAGGATTCTAAATATTTAAAACTTTTGATACCAATCGGAATCGAAACATTCTCATTATATTTAGTATTTGAACGTGCCAGATGTATCGTTTACAGTTGGGATGTTGGACCAGCTTATCCAGCTTTTTCCGGTCAGTTACTAAAAGAAAGAAAAAATAGCTTTAAAAGATATTTTATTTTGTAAAAATGTGACAAATCAAATTAAACCAAAAATATAAATGGTTATACACGAAAAATATGCCTGATTTATTTAACCTTTTTGATTTTACGCGATTTTGTTATTGTCTTTTTAGTTTTTCGAATTTCCTACCAAAGTTTTGAATTTTTTGAGAAGAACAATTGTGTTCTGAATATATTTATCTTTTATATTTTGTTCCACCAAGTCTAAAAAAAATTTTAAATTTGGTTTGCCACATTGGCACTTTCTTACCGATCCACAGCTTCGTGGATCTATTTGAACAAAATAAATTCAAAAAAGCTTAACAGAAAAATGCCATTTCCTGCTGGGCTTCAGAATTTGCTCTCGCTCTGTGCGCGCCTGGAGAAAAATGATCAGCTTCGCCAAATAACCGAGTTGCGGCGTATTGTGATAGATCAATGGCGCGCCGGCACGCGGAAGCACTTTCCGCTTCGGGTATGGATTGGGAGAGGAAAACAACGTTAAAATTTGACTTTTCCATCTAGTTGTATTAATCGGTCTGATTGTGGCATTTTGATGCCACAATCAGAAAAAATTCATTTGAACAAAATTCAATTGTTTTGTGAGGTGGCAGTGGTTCTGTTAGGAATTTGACTTTTTTAGATTTTTTTCTTAAAAATATCATTAAAATTGACTAATTCACATGATATTTTGAAGAGTGTTAAGGGGTGCCGGCGGCTCCCAATAGGGGCCGGAAATTTTTTTTTAAACTTACATTCTTTCGGGGAATATTGAGCACATTTTTCTCGATTTTGATCATTTTTCTTAATCAAAATTTCCCCCAACCCTCAAAATTTTTGTTTCCGCCAATTTCCTCATTCTTAGGGGTGCATTTTTTCCCCGTGTCCCTGCGGGGACAAGGCCGCGGGGACGGCGACCCTCGCGGGGACCCCGCGGTAACCCTATTGCAAGGGATCTGTTTTTCAACCTCATCAGCCATGAAGAGGGGGCACTCTTTTTCGATCCCATTTTTGAATGATGGAGTGGACGCTAGATTTTTCATGATGATACATAGGTAATTAAAATTAAGAGAAATTTTGCATAATAATTGATGCTGACACTGTCATCCATCCATCATTAGAATGGAGCGAAATTTTGCATAATAATCTATCATCCATTATCACAATTTTCGATAATTTTCGAAAAAAATTGTTCTCCATAAAAATTTAAACTGATAGCTGATAGAACCCTCGGGTCCTAATGCACGGAGATGGGATTTGGGGTCTTAATAATTTTTTTACGAATGTTAATTTCATTTTGGCTTCGGCTCAGGTCTGGATATATGGTCGACGTGCCCAATCTGTCGTTTTGTTGCAAGATCCTTTCTTGGCCGTATGCACTGTTCCATATGGATTTGCGCCATCGAATTCGGTGCTGGAAGCGCTGTTCCGGGACGAAGTGTTCGGTGGCGGTGGTGAGACACCGTAAGTTGGGCCAAAAGAGAGTTGAATTACATTTTATCATATCTATTAGCGAAAAAATTCAAATGTATTTGAGATAAGGCGGCGGAAATTTAAAGTCAGAAAATTCCAACTAGTTGGCAGTCAATGCCCACCTTCTTCTGAGTTTTGGATTGATCAGAGGGCTGGTTTTAGATGGATGATTTTTTAGGGTATCTTGGATCGCATCAGATCATTTTAAAAAGACGATAACATTATGGTTAATCAGTAGGACTTTAGTTTTTTCACCCTCTATCGTCCTCTATCAAAAATTATTAGGAGAATAATGATCTTTTGTCACTTTTCCATTCGCCGTTTTACAAAAAACATAAGAATTTTTTCCGGGAAACATCCCCAGTAAATTTGTTTGGGAAACCTCTCTTGAATTCGGGGAAAAAGTTTTTTACAGAAAAAACTGATTTTGTAAAACGGGCTCAGCAGCAGAAGGGGCTAAAAATACATTTTTCGCGTTAATTGTGGATTTCGTCGAAATATAATATCAAATTGTATTTTTGCTCCGTTTAAGCTCATTCGTGACTGAACACTACTCATCGATAGCATGATGAATGTGATGGTGATGTTGATGTGATTGATAATCATGAATACGACCATTTGTCAGTGAAGTAGAGATCTCTCGAATTTTTTGACCATCTTTCCAAACTTTGCTTTTTTGATTTATCGTTTAGAATAAAATTGTGGATTTCGATAATGTGGGTCATGTGCCATGAAATCAGCGAATTTGAATGCTGAAGAATCAATCATAACTCATAATACTTTTTAAAGCCGAATATGCCACGGAATGATCTGATCTTCCATCACCACAGGTGACATAACAATGAGTATTTAAACTCATACAACCATGCCTAATGCAAATATTAATCCGATATATCCCAATAATATTCCCAAAACTTTTGGCTTGCAGAAAACTTGGACACCAGCCAAAAAATTCTGAAAGGGCGGAAAATTTGATCATATTTGACAAAGAGAGGTGGGATTAGGGATTGGTCGGTACTCGTTTACGTCTAAACACTACTCATCGATAGCATGATGAATGTGATGGTGATCGTCTAATAGTGAAGTTTGTCCCACATCTATATTGTATTAGGAGTCAGATGGTAGAATCTGAATCTGATATGCCAGAAGTGAGCTAAAACCACATTTGAGACGAGTTTCGCGTGAAACCATGTCACGTCATTTCGAAATTAGTAAATATGGTGTAATAGGTCTCCAGGGGTTTTCTAATTCTTAATCCGAATTCAAATAATAGATTTGTAATATTTAAAAAATTGCTTAAAAAATCAATGGGTAAAACTCTTAAATTAACATCATTATGTGTCAAATCAAATCAATTATCATTTTCGGATTAAGAATCAAAAACTGTCTCTATAGGACTTCTAGACCATATTTATTATTTTTTCGAAAAAAATTTTTTGATGTGACGTCACGTGAAGTTCTTATGTCAAACGCAGTCTTAACTCAATTCTGACGTCAGATTCGGATTCTGTGACCTTGACACCCATTTATAAATTTTTTGTTTCTTTTCATTCATTTTTTTAAGAATCGATTCACTTTGCTTTTCCACTGTTGAAAAGAAAATTGAATTTGGCCCCAACATGAGTTTTGCTAACAAAAACAAAACATAGAAATTTAATTTTCAACTTTGGATTATGTCGATCCCTGTAAATTGTGGTTAATCGATTTTTGGATCATGTTCACCAGTCTCAAATTTCTGATATCGCATACACGATTTTTGTTCTTTTCATAATAATTTATAATTGACCATTTTTTGTTGTAAAAATTCCATTTTTGGAAAAAATTTATTAAAAAATTTTTTAAGACCACATAGAATATAGCCGAATTTTTAATTTAATGTTAGTTTAAGTACAGTAATTGGTCATTTTACTTCCCCTCTCACTACCTTCTGTAGAAAAAATTTTAGAGGAAGGTGAATTTCCACCTGTTGCAAACAATTCAAAAATTCTAATGATAAAGCTTTTTATTGGAAAATATTATTTTTTCAATCCCATTGGAAAATTTATATCCCATATTTTGCCTAGACCCGAGATTCGAGTTTATCACTATCGGTAACCCTATCGAAATTCTCGATAGATCCGCACTTTGGATAAATCAAAAGGATATCCCGCATTTGCGAAAGAATGTTCATGAAATCACGAGATCGTTCATTGGGATACGTGGTGCTTGCACACAGTCAAAGTAATATTCCGTCAAAAAATTATGTAATTTTTGTTCAAAATTTGCTTAAAAAATGCAAATTTTAAAAAGCAAATTTTGCTTTT
Organism: Rotylenchulus reniformis; assembly: GCA_001026735.1. Taxonomy (NCBI): domain Eukaryota; kingdom Metazoa; phylum Nematoda; class Chromadorea; order Rhabditida; family Hoplolaimidae; genus Rotylenchulus; species Rotylenchulus reniformis. The sequence goes on from LDKF01000435.1 coordinate 60,396, forward strand.
TATACCTATGGCTTAGTAAGCTTTAAAAAAGTTTTTGGCCAAATTGGCACAACTGGTGTTTTTAACGGTGCTAAGGTGTTTTAAAAAAATATCATATAAAAAAAGAATCAAAACTCAATATGTCCTCTAAAAACTTTTTTGTTAGACCTGTTAGACCAAATGTATAAAAGGCAAAGTTGTGCAGAATTTTATGCTCTATCTACTGGTATAAAAAATTTTTCGAATTTCGAATAAAAATTTTGAAAAAACCGAAAAAACCGTATTTTTCGATATTTTTGACTTTTTTCGATATTTTTGTTCGAAATTCGAAAAAAAATTTTATACCAGCAGATAGAGCATAAAATTCTGCACAACTTTGCCTTTTATACATTTGGCCTAACAGGTCTAACAAAAAAGTTTTTAGAGGACATATTGAGTTTCGATTCTTTTTTTTTAAAACGCCCATTATGATATTTTTTAAAACGACCCAGCACCTTTTTAACGCCCTAGCATCACTGTTCCCTTTTAACCCATATTGGGTGTCCAAAAAAAGAAGTAAAATTTTCCGAAATTTTTATCTTTTTGTTTATATAAATCTCCCTCCTTTCCGTTGGAGAGATGGTCCGGTATGATCAAAATAAAACTCATTGATAGGGGACAGTCGAGGATTTTTTAAATTTTTGAGCTCTATTTTTATCATTTTCCAAAAAAAAAGAAATTTACGGCGTCTCTCCGTCGTCAGTGCCGTTGAACACCTCCTCCCGGAACAGCATGTTCAGCACCGGATTGTGCGGAATGAATGAAGAAGAATCAACCTGGTGGACCGTCAGAAAAGGGTCTTGGCAGACGGAGGCATACATTTGGAAATGATCACGTCCGGGTACCAAGATCCAAATCTGAAATGAACGGACAATTTGCCAGAGACAGGGAGGCCGCCAGCAAGGGGTGATTTCACAAGCAGGGAGGGCTAACCCCTCCCCTCCTCAAACTCACTCGGAACAAAAAAGTGGCAAATTACTAATAAGTATAAATGTTAAGAAAAGAGATAAAAAAAAGTATAATCAAATTTTCTCTACCGGCCTCAATTAGGAGTGCCGTTAGGAGTGCTGTAAGCAAAAAATTATGAAGCCCCTAGGAATTCGTTTTTTTTCGTCAGCGGCCCCTACTATAGTTAGCTACTGAATTTTTCTGACGGCGCCCTTAGTCAGAGGTGTACAAGGCCAACAGAGCAAGGCATCGCCAGAGATGGGTCCGGGGCCCTGCCCCCCCCCCGAAATGCCTATTTAAAATTTTTCATAAGGGTATCCCTGTTGATTTCGTCAAAATTTTCAAAAATCAATTTCCAGTTAATTTGAGACCCTTAAATTTCCAGTTCCAGCCTAAAAAACTATCAATTTTTAAAAGAAAGTGGGTTTAAAATGTAAAATTTTTCTCCAGCGGTCCCTGTCAGGACGGTGCTAGGACGTTAAAAAATAGTGCTAAATGGGGCGTTAAAAAAAGTGGCAAATGCAAAATTTTGGACGAAAAGTTTTTTGTTAGACTTGTTAGACAAAAAGTATAAAAGGCAAAATTGTTCAAATTTTATGCTGAAAAAGTTCGAAATATCCCCTAAAAAGCGTATTTTTGTGTATTTCGACAAAATTTCGAACTTTTTGTCCGAATTCGAAAAAAATAAAAATACCATTCGAATCAGCATAAAATTCTGCACAACTTTTCCTTTTATACTTTTTGTCTAACAAGTCTAACAAAAAAGTTTTCGGCCAAAATTTTGCATTTGGCACTTTTTAACGCCCCATTTAGCACTATTTTTTAAACGTCCTAGCACCGCCAGGACCGCCGGAACCTCTTAAATTGTGTTTAAAAATTTTGTCTAAACAAAAATGCACTTTTAAGAAAAGGCCTACAATCCGGAATTTTCTCCGGCGGTTCTAATGGACCGCCGAAATCTATTTTTTTTCATCGTCGGCGAGGGGTGGGGATGGCCCCTCCCCGCTCAAAATTTTTTTCCTGGCGACGCCCTTGCAACAGAGTATATAAGCAACATAACACCCTGCACCCCAGCCAGGGATTGATCTTATTCAGAAAGGCCCACCAAATTTTTGGATTTTCCTTTTTTAGATTTCCTAACGAGATTAAAATTCAACAGATCCGGCACCCATACCCGAAGCGGCAAGTGCTTCCGCGTGCCGGCACGCCATTGGTCTGCCACGACACGCCCTAACTCGTCAAATTCGGATAGAGGCCTATAAGATGACAATATGCATGCACAATGCAGATTCTGAGGGAATAACTATTTGTTAGGTAATTGATATAGGAAGACGCCAAAACTAACCGGACAGAGGCGGATAAGCTGGTCTAAGCCACCAACTATAAACGATGCACATGGCACATTCAAATGCTAAATAAAAAAATAAGCATATCCCCCTCCACCAAACCCCCTCCAAATATAACTCATTCAGGGGTAACGAAAAGTTACATTTATCTTGAACAATTTTTCATAACTTTTTTAACGTAAGTCAATTTTTCTAGAAATAATAAAATTAAAAACCAATGAAAGACAGTTGAAATAAATAAAAAAAATTAAAATAATAATACATTAATATAATTTTATGGCTTTTGATAAATGTTTTGAAGATCACTGAATTTATGGGGAGATAAACTGCATAAGAGCCAATAAGAGGTATTGTATCGGTAGAGATCCGACCACCAAGGGCGCCGCCAGATAAAAATTTCAAGGGGGCTGATCTTTAGGATTTTTGATGAGACCAAAAAAAATTTCGGCGGTAGAAAGAATTGCAATTATAATATTTCTTTTCTCTAAAAATTGACATTTTTTGGTTTGCTTTTTTTTAGATTGAGATTTTAGAACCATTTCTTAAGGATTTAGAGCTTTTTTGCTGAATGCCTGAAATAGAGCTGGAGAAAATTTTGAATTTTTAGATTCCTTTCTTAAAAAATTTGTTATTTTTTTTCAATTTTTTTTTCTTTCGAAGAGCTTGGGGGGCTGAACAGGAGAAGTTCAGNNNCTATTTTTTCTATTATTGAAAGATAAAATGGAAGGAATTGCCTATTTTTTACCAATAGAAATATTTAATGTACATATATGAGCAAAAATATCTGACCTGAATGGTGAGGTTTATTTGGAGGGCATGCAAGTGCGGCAAATTGGCCAAACATGAGCACAACAAATCGGGATTATCGACAGGGCCCAGGTGGAGAAAACGAAGGCTAAATGTTTGAAAGTTGAAAAAATCAAAAAAAATTGGTTATCGCTAAACATCTTTTGAAAAGCCATTAACGAGAAAGCCAAAAAAGCAAATATTGGAATACATTTAATTGTGAAAAAAAAGTAATTTTAGGGAACTGCCAATTTTGACGATGCCAAACTAGCAATCGATACTTTTCCAATTCAGAAATTCGAAGCAGCGTTGCATCTCTGGCAATCCTAGTGTCCAAGTAGAGAGCCGCAAGTCCAGGAGAGACAGTTTGCATCCGTATTAGCAATTGTTCCAGATCCGCACTGAACTTTTTAGATACAATGGAACAAATAAATAAATGAATAAGGATTTACGGGTTACAAACCACACTCCCGCGTGTCGCGATGGTTTAAATGTAACCTAAAGAAACGATTTTTGTGTTACGAAATAGAGAAAAATATTAGCTACAAAATGAGCCTAATCCCTTCCAATTGGAATAATGTGAAAAGTTATGGTCAAAATAGATGGTTTTAGCTAAATTCTCAATATTTTGGCCATAGCTTTTTCCCTATAATCCAATTTAGATGGGCTTTGACTCATTACGTAACTAATATTTTTCTCTAATTTCTTGACACCGAATCATTTCTCTTGGTTACGTTTAAGCTAAGTTTTAACGGATAGGGCTCAAATGCCGGGTGACTCACTTCCGATTCCGATGTCAGTAATTTCCAAATTTAATGTTCTCTCTCTTTTTAAAGGATCATTCCAAAAATATTAAAGGCTTAAAAGGAATATACAATAATACATATATGTATGTAAATGAGAAATAAATTTTGAAGGAAGTCAATTTTCATAAAAAAATTTCTTTACGGTATCCAATATTGTGTTCCGTTACTCTAGCATGTTGCTATCGAAATTTAATTTTGGATTTTCATGGCCCGGAATTTTGAATGTTCACCTGATCAATTTACTGCAATAGCTGAGATAGAGAGATCGGAGGTAATCCAAGAAATAGCGGGAGATTTCATTGGTGTAATTGTGATTGTGGTAGGATGATAGCTCGAGGCCGAGGTGGCGGAGACGGGGAAAGTGGCGCAAAAAGGGGTAATGGCTGATAAATTGTGGCCGAGGATGGATGTTGTATTTCTTTAAAAAAATAAGCAAAAATACAATGAAAAAATCTAAAGCTGAAAACTATGAAAAAGAAGGAAGATGCAAATCACCAAAACCCATTATTAAATTGCTTAAGATAATTTAAAATGAAAATAAAAAATGAGCTTTTTTAATATGAGGAAATAATACAGAAAATTATGATCTTCAATTAAGTTGGTTTTATTTGATAATTTAAGCTGTATTTTGTCCGAAAAAAAGATAATTGGTCCTTCTCGAAAATTTGAAGCCAAGAGCAAAGTTACCGTCTGTAAAAAGGTCAGTGATCGGAGATGAGCACCAAACTCCGGCGGGAATGGATCGAGCACATTTTCATCCAACATTTCCAATTGACAAAAATGGAATTTCAGATGACGAAGTGCGGGGAGATATCGGGAGATCAGGCGCATCTGTTGGAAATAATAATCCTTATTTCAAGGGTGTAGTCAGAAAAAATTTCGGAAAAGGTACGGCACGATAGGAACGGCGGAGAAATTTCGGGGTTAGGCCTTCTTCTTATGAAAAACTTGCAATTTTTGCCTAGAATTTACAGACGGAGTCGGAAAGGAGTCGGAAAATTTCTTTTTTTAAAATTGGTGTTTTTTAGCTAGACTGTGAATTTAACGGTCCTGATTAGGACCGTTTTTGAAAAGTTTGGATGAAATCAGCAGGGGGACCCTTATGGATTCTTTAAGAATTGGTTTTCTTGGGGAGGGGTTGTTCCGGCGGACCTCTAGGCGTCAGCGACATCCCTTCTCCCTCCGAAAATTCTTCCTGGCAGCACCCTTTGATTAAATTGCCATTATTTCACTGCCTTATTATTTTTTTATTGTGTATGTATCTTGGTCTTTAAGATGTGTAAATTCTCGAATAAATAATTTTTTGATTCTAAAAGTTCCTTAACACTCCAATCTACAAAAATTTCGCCCATTACCACAACAAAATTTATTTTTTTTAATTTCGTTTTCCCAAACCAAATTGATGTCGATGTCCACTTTGTAGAAGCTGCAATCGACCAATTGATCACCACAACGCTCTCCAATAGGCCCAATCCATTTGTGCGGCGGAAGAGTCATCCACCGACGATTCTTGCCACTTGCAACTCGTCTGAGATGTTTCCACCCGTGGTCCCTCATGAGTTTGCGCCACCGTCGACAGACCAGCTCAAGCTTGAGCATCTCCCGAAAGTCGTCGTCGACGCGCCGGAAGATCATCAGCTGAAATGGGCGGGAAAGTTCAGGTTTTAAAGAAGACATTTAAAGAAGACAGACCAAAAGTTCGTCCGGCAATCGACAAAGGACAAGTTTTAAGGACAAACTAAAAGGAAGGCGGTATTTTGTTTGTTAAAGTTAAAGTTGAATAAAATAAAAATAGTTAGAGGTGCATGCATATTCTGGAAATTTTTCAAAATCGGTTTGCCCAACGGCTTCATTTTTAATTTTATTAGTAATTACGTTTGCATAAAATATAGAATGGACTCCGAGTTTTTTATGGAAAAATGATAAAAATAAAATAAATACCTGCTAGATCGTCCGAGAAAAAAGAGCCATTTTGGCATTCAGGCGAATATAACTCTATAAAGAAGTGTCAAAAATCTAAAATGGGCCATTTTGCTGTAAAGTGTAAAGTCCCCATTGATGTTGAGCGAAATTTAACTATCATCAGTAGGTCCGGCAAAAATTTCTTCGGGAGAATTTAGGACGATATCTTAAAAACTTTATTCGCATGAAATTGGTAAAAAACCAGAGATGCGCGAATTACGGATTACGAATTACGGAAATTAGGGATTCCAAATTGATTTTTAAGAAAATTCCGTAATAAATCCGTAAATTTAAGCAACCCTAATGATGAGATTTTTTAAATATTTTTTTGTTAAATAGTGACATGAATATAAATATTTTCAAACTTTTCACTTTCGGCATTATTGTAAAGGCGATTGTTGTCAATGCGAGCTGAAAAGTAAGATTTTTTGCATTTTTTCGGATATTTTCAAAAATTTAAAAATATTCGAAAAATCAAAAAGGCTAAAAGAGGGGCTTAAAATTCTACACATTTCTGCTTTCTATAGCTTTGGCCTAATAATGTTTAAATTTTTTGGGAACTTTCTGTTGCTGGGGGCTAGTGAGCCGTTGAACTGATCCCGTTTTATGCAAGACCTCATGTTTAGGTATTTTACTTTTTATAATAAAGCAAAACGCCATAGGGCGGCAAAATTTTTATTTAAAATTTGTTTTCAAATACAAATAGCCAAATTTATGGGGTCAACGCAAATCATCCCCGGGCAGTTCACCCCCAAACTGACAAAAACTCATCCCCATGAACAAAAACTTTTTTGTTAGACCGGTTAGACCAAAAGTATAAAAAGCAAAGTTGTGCAGAATTTTATGCTCTATCTTCTAATAATTTTAGTTTTACGAAATTCGAACCAAAAGTTCGAAATTTTCCCGAAATACCAAAAAATAGGGTTTTATCAAAAAAAAAGATAAAAAATCAATGGTTGGGTAAAATCTTAAACTAACTTGATGGTGTGTCAAATCTTTCATTATAGTCGGATTAAGAATCAAAAACTGCTCCTATGCGACTTCTTTACTCATATTTGCTATTTTTTGTATAAAAAAATTTCGACGTGACGTGATCTCACGTGAAACTCGTTAGCTAAATTCTGAGGTCATATTCGGATTCTATGTCCTTGAAAACCCATAAAACAACTGTAGACATTTTGTGGGAATTACTCGTACTTCATAGTTCATAACTCGTTTAAATAAAAAAAAATGTAAATTTTCTTAAAAAGTATGAAAAATAAGAGGTATGAGTATGAGCTTTTTTATGGTATGAGTTTGAGTAAGAAATACGAGTGGCTTAAAAATGTGTACGAAGAGTACGAACAAAACCCGATTTTCCGAGCTCTCCTTCAGACTTCACTACCATCTTGTTTACAGTTGGGATGATGGACCAGCTTATCCGCCTTTGTCCGTTAAGTTTAAAAAACAAAGAAAATCCATGATCTGGATGAAAAACTCAAAATCCTTTCAGCATCTCGGCACATTTATTCATGAATCTGAATGTGTATTTCTAGAAAAAAACTGTTTGTGTGTTTTCATTATAAAGAGCATCGAATCAACTGCTGGAGGAACTAGCGTGACACTTGTCGACCGCATCCTTCAATTTCCACATTGAAGATCTGGAAAAATCGAAGTCAAAAAATACAATTACAAGGGATCATACAAGGGAAAGGGGGGGTCAACCAAAATTTTTACGAAGGGGGTCAGCCAAATTTTTTACGAAGGTAGGGGGGTCAAAGGGGGGTTCGACAGCAAAATTTACGAAGACGATATAAAAATGCCAAAATTTTACCAAGGGATGTGCCGGCGGCCCCATCTGGGGCTGCCGGGGAAAAATTTGAGGTTTTAGATCGATTTTCGTGTGAAAATTAATCATTTTTTGCCGACCTTTTTGGAAAAATTTTAATCTATTGTGAGGGGGTGCCGCCGGGTAAAATTTTTGAAAATTTAGTTCAATTTCTTGAGAAAATTGGCCATTTTTTGAGGCAACTTTTTAAAGAAATCATTGTATTGAGTGAGGAGCGCCGGCGGCCCCGATAGGGGCCGCCGGGAAATTTTTTTTGAAAATTAACGAATTTTCTTGGGGAATTTAAGTCCTTTTTTGGTAGTTATTTTTAGAAATTTGATTGCATTTTATATTAATTTTCAGCATTTTTTTTGGAGTTCAGCGGTGCCGGAGAAAATTTTGGAAAAATGTGACTCTTTTCTGAAGAAATTTGATCATTTTTTCCTCTCCTCCTCTCTTTTTCCCTACCCTCACCTCTCCGCCTACGATCCCCCCNCCCCCCCCCCTATAATTTGTATGCAAGGGAATATCCGTTAATAAAAAATTTGGAAAATTTATCAACCATTTTGTCAATCGGTGCTAGCATGTGAAAAAAAACCAGTGGGGCGCAGAACTTTCGCCAGTGAGAGAACAGTTTTCGTTATTTGTTTTACCCTTCACTAATCAACTGTTTCTAGTTTTTGAAAGTTTTTAGAAACAGTCGCTTCAGTACTGATTTAAAAAAATATTTAAGGCCAAAAAACGAAAAAAAATTTCCTGTACAACCCTTATGACTGACCCCATCAATGTTGATGGTAAAATGCAGTTGAATCCAGCTTGAGCCGGCAGGACCCTGGTCCAAGTTGCAGACCTGGAAAGGGCGGCGAATCTCTTGGTTTTGCTGAACATTGTCGACAAAAAACTGAATTAGTAACTATTCTTCTCATTTTTCACAGAAAATTGGTTTTGGAACTAAACCTTAAAATTGAATGCCCGCTGGTTGTCCATGGCCGTGTAGAATTTGACGCGACGATTGCACGGACAATGTGTCCCGTAGTCAAACAGCAACGTGCTCGTGTTGGCCTCAACGTACAAACAAGGGATGGTGCGCAGAAGCAATCGGTTGGCCACAATGGTCTTTGATAGTGAGGAAGATGATCCATCGTATTTCTCTTCTGGACCAGCAAGGATGGCAACATCCTTATCCGGTCGAGTCTGTTTAGCTTCATTTTCCGAATGAATGACGACTAATTCATCCTCCGAATGTGCGTCCTCTTCATTTGTGAACTGCGTCTTTTTCAGCGGCAGATGTGCACGAATCGCTTCCGCATCCGGATCCTCTGCTTCTTTTTCTAGCGGTTGATCATCGGCATGTCCAGTGGAATCAATTTCGATGGGTTCATTTTCAACATCTTGCATGGACAATGGAGTGGCAAAAAAAAAGAATGGATCACCATATTATCATGGCATTTTCTAATTAAATGCTCTTAAACAGTCTTTTGACGCATTTTTATCCCTCAACTTAGAAATCCTCGGCTGTCCACAGGTCTACTAGTCTACTACACATCAGGCCCCCGTAGGAAGGGACGCGCGGGAGATGCCCCCAAGCCCGAAAAATTAAAAAAAAATTAAAAATTTCAGGGACCGGAGGAGAAGAAAAGAAAAAATCGAAGAGGAATGGAAAAAATCGAAAAAAAAAAATTGACCAAATTCCTTAGGAACCTGCTGATTTTCCAACTTTTCTCTGATCACCTTAATAGGGCCATCGGCACCCCAACACAATGGAATTTCTTCATATAAACGCAAAGATTGACCAACTTTCTTACTTAGATTAGAAAATAAGGGCCTAAAATCCCAGTTTTTTTTTAATTTTTGGCCGCGTTCCTTCCAAACCCGATTTCTGCCTATGGGTCTGCTATCTGTGATCCTTTCCTTCCCCAATAATTTATGGAAAACAAACTTTGGGTTTGTACATTTTGCTTTACGGACTCTGTTAGCTGCTCATTGTCAGCAGAATCGCCATCCAAGGTCAAATGGCCCAAGAGATCTTTAATAAAATGAATTAATCCTTAAAATAGGGCTAGATTTGGCGGTGAAGTTTGGCACCAAACAATATTTCAATTTGAAAAAATGGCAATAAAATCAATAATATGATGTTTGGAAATTGGCATGCTTTTAAAACACTATAAGAATGTGCAATTTGCATCAAATAAATTTTATTTGATAGCAGTGGCATAGTCAGAAAAAATTTAGGGGGTGGGGAATGGGGGGACCAGGGGCAAGGAAAAAAATTTTTCCTTTGATGAAAAAAATTTTTCGTAAAATTTTTCAAAATAATTTTTAACAGGGGGACCCTTTTCTTTTTTTGGTCTTGGAAAATTCAGGGGGGGGAGAATGGGGGAGGGGGTCCCCGGCAACCCCTATGGGGAAATTTTTTGAAGTTTTATCAAATTTTGTTAAGATGAAAAACATTTTTTCCTTTGGTGGAATTCCCCCCTCCCCCTGGCTACGCCACTGTAGAGATAAAATAATGTGGAAATCCCTTTAAGTTATAATTTTTTGAAACGATTGCAATAGAAATTTTCCATAAGCTGATCATACGGGTGCTTCGTTCTTTTTAATTTAACATAGGGAAAAATCGCTTCGAAAAATATAGGCTCAAATGAAGAAGCCAGATTTCCACATTTGCCTGACGCGCATTTTATAAGGCAGATCCTTATGCAAATACGTCATATTTGTAGAAACTGAAATCGAGGTAAAAGACATTTTTAGATGATTAGAAACTTCTAAAATATTTTCTAGCCGAATTTTTTGCATTATTTTTGCTTTTTTGCATATTTATCATAATCGAAATTTTCGGGTTTTTTATAATTTTTTTTTTGTAAATATTTAATTTTTCGTGGAAAAGAGTCAAAAAACTCTGCTTCCCAAAGTGACTGTGATGGTCAAATGTCATCGTTAGTCAAGAAAAAATTGCCAAAAAAAAAGATTAGGTAATTTTAAGCCTTTCTGGACCAGCAAAAAAAATTATCTAAAAAATCTTGACCCTACAAATCAATTCATAATCCTACAACCTATATCTTGAGTCGGTAAAGTGAGTCTAAAATCATAAAATACAAGAAAAACGATTTCCCCCGAACTTTGAGAAATTTTGCGCAATTTTTTGCAAAGTTCGGCAAATTTTGTGCATAAAAAATCCGTGCACTGCTCAACTTGTGACTCACAGGCCAAATTTCCTACGAAATTTTTAAAGTATGACTTGCCTTTGTCCGAAGTTATGTCGAGCAAGCCAGTTGCATCCAATGATAAAGATGGAGAGGGAAACAAATCGTCCAAAATTTGTTGCTTTTGCTCGCTTTCGCTGGCATAATCCTCCGGAGATCCCTTTAAAAACATATTTAGGTGCTTTGCAGTTTACACTCCTTGATTTTTTTTATTTCTCTTGAAATTTAAAGTGATCTGGGATTTTCACAGCTCGAATCTGGTGTCAAATTTATCATATGATAATGATCCATTGTTTTTTCTTACCTCAAATCGTTTGAACATGTGATTATCGGAAATTATTACAACGAAAACTTTCCTTCAGTAAAGGATAGGATCGGTTGTTAGCTTTCAATGTTTGAAAGTATTTTGGCGTGGCGATCTGTCCTTTTCCTCTTTCTAGATAATATTTTTTTGTTCGTTTCATAAACTGTGACCTCATTCCTTATTCGAGGTAAAAAAAATAAATGGATCATTATCGTCAAATCTATGATTTATTCATTTTTGTATCATTTTTAAAAAGTTGCCACTATAGAAACAGATAGAAATATCTATCAAGTCAGATGAAATCATGGATTTGATGACATCACCAGATTCGAGATTAGCACATGTAAAAACTAAAAACCCTAGGACGTCTTAAAATTGTTAATCTGTCAGGAGAAAAAAAATCAAAATAAAATCAGGGGGTGTAAACTGCAAAAGTAGTTACTAATAAATATATTTTTAGACTGGAATATAAAAAAATCCCACTCACCTCTCCGCCAGTTTCTCGCGTCAAACCTGTTGAGCAAAATTCCGGATCCATTGTGGGGCACAGATATTCGAGCACCTCAAAGTCCGAATCAGGATCCGAACTGTCGCAAATCGGCTGAACATTTTCGATCGCCGACATTTCTCCCAAAATTTCTCTAAAAACTGGTAAAAATAATCAAGAAAATCAAGGCATTTTATGGCTATTTTGCCGCACGACAATTTAAAATTTCCAAAATTTATGCAAAACTGTCTTTATGCTGTAAAAAACAAACAAATTTATCCTGTAAAACTGCTTATAATGTAATAATGAAAATCAAAAATATAGAAGTCAAGAGAATATGCGCATAAAAGTCTTCAAGAAATGGAGGCCAATTCACGGCGAAATTCTTCCAATTGGTCCTTCATCACTGCGCTTGCGGCCTGATGGTTTTTCTTCAGCCAAGCCTCATACTTTGTACACAATGCGATCACACTCTGGTCGGTGCACTGAAATTTTTAGAATTTTTTTGGGTTTTCCATAAATTCGAAACAGCTGGCACTTGCTTTGTACTTGGCACGATTAATTGCAGTTTCCAGATCGTATTTTAGGCTCTGTCTTTGTTCTTCCTTGGTATCCGCGACAAAATTAACTTCGGCCGATTTGATGGCCTCTTTCACTTTTCGGCAATCGGAAGAATGCTCCTGGGAAAAATTGAAGAAAAATGAATAAAATTTTATAATTTTTTATTGAGACCATGTTGCACAGTTTCAGACTGGAAATGATGTCCCCGTAAGTTGCGACAGCCAACAAAATTCCGTCTCGATCAAGCTGGAAACTGAGCTCAACGCTGACATCCCCAGCGGCACCTGAGGGAAGTCCACGGATGAACAAGTCGCCCAGGTGAAAGTTCTCGGAGGCCAACTTCCGCTCGCCCTCATAGATCTAAAATGGAAAAGTTGAAAAAATTATAAGGAAATTCGCTAATTTTTTTACAGCAAATCGCATTAAATGCTGATCATTGGAAACAGTGCAAAAACGCTTGGACAATTTGCAGGGGATCCGATGGTTGCGAGGTATGACCACGGAAAAGATGTTGTCCAACGCGCGCTGACCCAGCGAGAGCGGAGTATACTCGACAAGTTTCACGGCCGATGTGGTAATGTCCTAAAATATGAAATGCGACAAATCAAAATCAATATTCCATTTGCTTTTTAAGTCCAATTAAGGCTGTTTGAGAACAATAAAAATCAATATTAGTGATTTGGATCGACCTAATTATTGGATGGTTGCCCATGCAAAAGATCAATTGCCTAAGTTAAGGTAAAATAATAGAATATAAAGCATAGGTGTGCAAGGGGGGGTCAGCCGGTGACCCATACGATGTACGATTGACCCCCCCTAGGGGGGGGGTCAGAGGCCATTTTCGATACGATCGACCAAAAATTCGCCAAAAATACAGAAAAATCGCAAAAATTCTGTAGAATTTTGTTTTCTATATATTTTTGAACAATTTATATAATTTTTTAAATAATTTTGAGCATCTTTTTGTTTGCTATTAAAAAAATTTTTGCACTCTGTTGGGGGTACCTACTGTTGGGGGGTACCGGCGGTGGAGAAAATTTTGAAATTTTAGACCGATTTCTTAAGAAATTTGATCAATTTTTTTGGTTTTTTGGTATTATGAAG
>LDKF01000436.1:3916-24663 GCA_001026735.1 Rotylenchulus reniformis
GGGGGGGGGGGAACATTAATTATGCAACGACCTGGTAGGAGCTTTTTTTGGAAATTTACAAATTCTGCTTGTCCATTTATGAGTAATTTCTAAAATTTTGAGCAGACGATACCGGTATATTAATTTAAAAATTATTTTTTTTGAATTTTAAATTGATTCATCTGTAAATTTTCTATGGGATATCGTATATACTGTTTTTATTGCCCAGTCTGTGATAATCGCCCACGCTCCAATAATCGCCCATTTCGAAAAAGGGTTGAAAATGCTCGCCCTCACTTTGATAATCGCCATTAGGTATCAAATAAATAAAAAATAAACGAAAATTCAAAAAAAGATGTTCAATTTAAAAATCTAGATAAAAATCGAATAATTTATAAATCAAAAATCAAAGTAATAAAGTCAAGGTAATACTCCAGTTTGTTGCCCCCATTTTTTTTTGGAAAAATTGATGTCCCAAAAATGCCTCAAAATGACGTCCTAGGGCCAGTTTTTAACGCTGAACCCGAATCTGATGTCCATTTTGACGTTCTGCGTCATCTGACGTCACTTTTTGACGTCGAAAAATTTTGACGTCAAAATTTTTGTGCTGCCTGAATTTTTAGAAAAATATATAAAATATATTCAACCGGCTCATAGTCCTGATAGCTAGACGGTTCAATAGGTGAGTGCTGAAAATTTTTTGATTTTTTGATGCATACCCAATTTCTTATTATTGGGCTCGCCTTCGGCGAATATCAAAAAATCAAAAAATCGTTGTTCCATGGCCATTTTATCACAATATAGATATATTTAATCTAAAAATGAAATTTTGAGAAAAAATTTTGACGTCAAAAAGTGACGTCAGATGACGCAGGACGTCAAAATGGACGTCAGATTCGGATTCAGCGTTAAAAACTGGCCCTAGGACGTCATTTTGAGGCATTTTTGGGACATCAATTTTTCCAAAAAAAAATGGGGGAACAAACTGGAGTATAGCAAAAATCAATTCAAAAATATAAATCAAAAAATCAATTCATCATCTTCCCCGACCGTCTTAGTACAGCCCCCGGCGGGGATGTGGACATAGAAAAAATGTGAATGGACAAAGAAAAAGAAAAATTGATTCGTGCCAGAAAATTTTTTTCAAATTGTTAGAACGCCAAAATAACGTTGAAAAATATTCACCCACCCCGCTGAAAAATAGTTGAAAAATACTCGCCCATGGGCGATAAAAACAGTATATACGGTATATTAAATGAATATTGATTATAATGATTTTTTATAATCAACTAATAAATTTGGATGAAATATTCACAATAAAATCATTATTTGGATCAAATATTCATAATATTATAATCATTATATGCAAATACAAATCCAAAAGTATCAAAATAAAAACAAACAAACAAAATGGGTTTCATTATTTTATATCCGTATGACATCGAACTTTTACCTAAAATAAAAATAAATAAATAAATGATAAACATTAATACAATTTTTGCCTATTTTCTGGGCTCCCAACTGGCCCAATCAGTGGAGCTGCGTCCGCCTGAGCCCGATGGTCGATTTCGGCGAGCATTCCGTCTTATCGAATGGTGGGTAATGGGACGGTTATGCACGTCTGAAAATTTGCTTATTTCTGGATAATATATTGTAGGAAACTCCTAAATTTGAAATTAAAAATAAAATTAATATTGGTTGAAAACTTTGTTGTTTTTAGGGGTTAGAGGTCGTAGATGCCGAACTGAAGCCAGAATTAAGGATGTTTTTTAGCATTTTATTATTTGTTGTTTTTAAGGGTTAGAGGTCGTAGATTCAGAACTGAAGCCAGAATTAAGGATGTTTTTTAGCATTTTATTATTTAATTTGTTTTCGCAAAAAAATTTATATGTTATGTTTTATTTACGTTAAAGTACGATATGTCATTACTAACACCATATTGATTCGGATTCTTTACACTAAAAAACAACGAAAGAAAATTTTTTAAGCTACAAATGAATTTTTAATTTAATAAATTAACCCGCCCTCCATTATTGCTAAGGATAACAAGAGTTTATATTTTCTGAAACTTTAAAAAAAGAACAATGGGGCCAAATTTATTTTCGAGTTTTTGCAGGTTCCTAAGAAAAATTTCTTTTGAAAAGGCATTTTTAATAGGGAATAAAAATTGGAATTTCCAAGCAAATTTAACCTTTTTAATTAGGAAAAAATACATTTAAATTATTTTTTTCCAATTTCCGTTACATTGTCTGCTGGCCAGAGGATCCGGCGGCATCACCATCTCGCGCAAGGATGTTGCCGCTTGGGTCAGTCCGATGCGCTGCGCGAAGTCGCTGGCCGCTTGGTACGCTTCCGACAGTGCCGGACCCGGTTCCACCATGGTGGTCGCCACCCGGCCAAGTTCCGTCAGAGCCGGACCTGTTATGGGATATAAAAATATGCTACATTTTAAAGATGATTTCTAAAATTTTGAACCAATTTTGGAATTTTTTTAGCTGACGATCTAACTCAGACCCATGAAAATTCCTGCCGATAACAATTTTTATTTTATTTTTTAATTATTTTATATAGTTTTTCCTTACGGTCCGGAAATTTCGCACAACCTAACTGATGAATTCTGTTTAGTATTTGCGAAAAAATCCAGTACAAATGTTCACCAATTGACATATNAAAGAATTTTCATGGCAATTTCGGGATTTCAATTCTGCATCCGATCCCTAAAAATTTTCGGAACCGGCTTAGTTTCGATTTAATGTCCTAGCGTCGATCGCTAGCCTTTGTTAGGTTATTTATGAAATTTCTGATTATTTTTCAGCCATTCTGGAGAGAATACTGTATGAAAATTGCCGCGAAATATACCGTAGTTGGAGTTCCGCAGATCGCTCATCACTCGTCCAAGTGACGCTGGGCCTTCCGCGCCGCCGTAGTAGCGCGAGCTCGTGGATCGGCCGGCAGGCACGCCACTGTAGCCATCCAAATGGCGAGCCAACCAGCCCGGGTTGTAGCCGTTACTGTCGCGCGGCGGCGGTTGTCGCTCTGGTCCGCTACCGTAACCCAGCAGTTGTTGCCAAGTCCCGGCCTGAAACGCATAATATAATTTGATTTTTCGATTGAATTTTGTGCATAATTTGCTATATTAAGGCCTAATTTTCCATGCAATTCCCTATTTTTGTGAACTATTATTTATTTAAGACAATAATAATAATAACATGTAACCTGGAAAATTTTCAAAAATGCAAATTTATAATTTATTTAATTAAATAAATTATGATTTAATATTAGCGATTCCAAGATAATTTACCAACAGAAGATGTTCATTTGCCCTCCATAAATTTCGAAAAAGGGTAATTCAAAAATTTTTGTTGAAAGCTATACCCTATGGAGTGAGTTTTTGAATTGGCAACGAAGGGGTAGTTTGAATTTTTGGCGCCAAAAGCACCAGTTTATTAGACTTCATAGCATTTGGCTCCCACACTACCGACGTTTTTCAAAGGCAATTTCTGCGCCAAATCGCCATATTTTTTTGGTGCCCAGTCGCCTATTTTATTCATTATCAAATTTTTTAAAATGGCCTAGTGGTCTAGAATAGGCACTATTTGCAACCAAAAAGCTTTCTAAAAAATTTTTATAGAGGAACATTAAGGTGCGACATAAAAAATAAATAAATAAAATTCTATTCTTGATTTCTTGCCTCTTACAAATCACATTACAACATCCCGACATTGACCAACCCTAGTTTCTGGTCCGCTAATGTTGGGGCCTCTTCCGGCTCCGTTACCGTCCTCCAGCCTCTCGTGTTCGCGTCTGTACCGGTTCGGATCCCGCAAGTAGTCCATCAACCAGTCGCCCCGGTTTCCGGAACTACCTTGTCGTGTCGACGGTGGCTGACTTCTGTTACGAGGTGCACCGTTTACTGAATTTTCATATTTTGATTATATGTTAAGCTTCGCTACTTGTGGATTTTAGGTATAACATCACTAAAGTTCGGAAAAATATCGAAATCGATATTTTTTGCGGAGGCTCAAAATGGCCTGAAAATTAAATAAAAAGCATTTCTAGCTTGATTTGATTCCAAATCATCAACTTTTACGTCGCTATTTTTGATATTTTCGATATTTTGGACTTTATGCCGATTTTCGATATTGCGTCGATATTTTCGAGTTAGGTCGATATTTTGCCATTTTGGGAAATTCGTAAGAAAAATGAAGTAAAATACAAAAATTTTCAATTTTTGGAAATTATTCGAGATTTTTCGAAAATTTATTCAATAATTCATATTTTTGAAAATTTCTGAAAGATTTTTTAATGCCTCGCAATTTATACCAAGAATAAATTTTTTGAGAAATTTTACATTATTTTTCATAAATTAATTTGAAAAATTTATGCCGATATTTTTACTAATTTTTGCCGATATTTTGCGATTTTTGACCGATATTTTTCCGAACCCTAAACATCAGATTTGGACATTTGGAACCAATCAAAATTGATAGTAAAAAAATTTCTCACATTTATGGCTCATTTTTTTTGAAATTAGCAAATCGGACAAAAAATTTTCCATCCAATTTTCTCACTAAAATCAATTTTTGAATTTGTATCTAACATCATTGCTTCTCAATTTTTTTCTAATAATCTTAATAATATAAAATGATAATAAATTCAATTACAACATCATATTAGACCCTATCGAAAAATTGCTATTCTGTTAATAAAAATTGGTATACCATCTTATTCGATACCTTCAATTACATCAAGAGAACCAAAAAAAACAATATTTTTGGATTGGGGAAGCACAAAACACCCATTAATCAAAAGTTTACATTTTATTAGACTAACTATTCTTACCCTGTCTCTCCGGTGCCGTTCTTGCATGGTCCCGCCTGCTAGAAGGTCGACCACCATCCACCTCCGACCCTTCCGGTTGTCTTGAACTCGGATGCCGCGTTTCTGACCCTTCCGGCGCGCCTCCGGATGATCTACTGCTTCCGGAAGTCCGATTCCGCCTTTCCCCACCTTCAGAAGCGGATGATCCTCCGACACCCTCCTGTTGATCCGGATCATGTCCGTTTCTCCGTTGATGCTCCTCCCTCATGTAGTCCACGAGCCAATCGTTGGGGTTTCCAGATGATGACGATGCCCTGGCACGACTCGGACCTGCCACGGCGTGCCGCCTATCGGTCCTTGCTGAATTTTTGTGATCATGCAAAACTTTTGGCCTACCAAGACCACTAATTTTAGTGTATTTTTTAAATATATTTTCAAGCTCATTTTGATTCGGGTGGTTAAACAACAGTTTTAGAGCCACCTAATTAGACTGACAATGTTTAAGTTGATGCTGGAGTTTCTTATTGGTTTCGAAATTGGCTGCATCCATTTTAAAGATTAAAAATCCGGTTCCTAAAAAATGTACAAGTATTGCCAGAAAATCTCCAAAAAAATCGATTTTTGGTTATAAATTCGTTGGACTTTCGAAATGAATTTAGCTACATAAAACAAGATTTTTGAGAAAAAAAATATCGCAAAATGAAAAAATTCTGTATCTTTTTTGCATTTTTACATTAGGTCCTAAGTCTGACAATAAGTCGAAAAACTTTCGGGGTTTGATTGGCCGAATTAAACGCCCAAGTTAACCATTATTTTTAAATGATATTATGCTTTTTCGATCAAAAATCATCATCATTTTTGAAGTAACGGATACATACTAATGATATTGAAAATCCGATTTTCTTGCATCAGAAGCATCGAAATCAGTTTTTTTTGGAAAACTTTTTGGTACCGCTTAAACCTGGTTCCATTATAAACTCATAAAATAAATTATTAACATATGTTATAGTTTATATACCATCCAATGATCTTCTGCTGGAAGTTCCTCTCCGGTGCGTTTCCCTTTCCGACATTTGTTCTTCAGCTTCTCTTGCATTTTCGGTATCATCTATTGGCCTTCTTCGATGTGGTCGGTTTCGATTTCTCGAATTTTCAGAGGTCGATGCCTCGACGTTGACGGCATTTTCCTGTTGCCGATGATGACCATTACTTAGCCAATTTTGTTCTCTAAAGTATGCCAGCCAATCGTCATCGCTATCATCATCGGCATTGACACGACTCGGGCCCGCAACACTATGGTCATTGTCTGAATTTTTCGAATTTTTAAATAGAATAGACCATTTCTTTTCCATTGTTTTCCCCTTCAAAAATTGTAATGAATCCTTGTATGAAACCCATATAAAAAGATAAATCCGTTTCAAGCTTTATTATTTTTTTGTTTTTTATAAAAAGTTTTTTTGATGACCGAATGGATTAATTTAAAAAAAATAAAACAAATAAATATATATTTTTTAATTTTCAGAACCTCTAAAAGCCTTAAAAGGGGCATGTTAGATTCGAGAGGATTGGAACTTTCTCTGTTCTTTAGTTCAGTCTTATAATACCATGAGTATTCATTCGGCCGTCTCACAATTTTTTTTCATTTTTATAGGGGTCAGACACGTCGTAAAATTTTTTTTCTTTATTTTTGCTATATATTCAGGCGAAAAAATTTTGCCTTAAATTTGTCGAAAATAATTTTAAATTTTCTTTGTTTTTTTGCAACCTGTCCAACTTTGCCGCCGTTGGGGTCCTTCGTTCTCGTCCACAATCCGCTCGGCGAGCTCGGCTGCAACCCTGTCCGGATCATATCGCTCGGTCGGGAACTGGTCCTTGTCGCATTCTGTCCGGCAAAATGGACAACTGTTGTGGGTCTGGTCTTCGAACCTTGGGATTAGCATGGAAAATTAAAAAATTATTATGACATAATTTGTTTATATCGAATTTAGCTTCAATTCGTTATAACTAGGACACAGGATTTTTATGCCCTTATAAAATCACAAAAATGCTAACTATGCATCAAAAAATGAAAAATATACATTAAAAAGGTAAAAATTCTCCAACTTTCATTTCTAAACTTTAAAACCAATTTTTTGAAGAAAATATGAAAAGCAAAAATTCTGGCAATTTCATTTTTCAAAAAAGGAAAAAAAATGAAAAAAAGAAAAACTTTGAAAAAGGGAATATTTTTTCCAAATATCTTTGAAAGTCTTTTCGTAACTATTTGGCATACATAATTCAGAAATGCGCGAAAATTTGATTGATTTTATTATAAATAAAGGTCCGAAAATGCAACACATAAGAAAATTTTTTTTAAAAAATAATTTACTTTCAAGTTTTCATGTGGTTAGAAAGGATTAAAATTGAACGAGCAAATTTACGTGCTAGTTCCTTTAAAAAATGCTAAAGAAGCATCGCAGTAAAATTTTACATGCATTATTTAAAATTTACATTTTATTTTTATTATTTGAAATTTTATCTTGTTGCTTTAAAATTTATTATGGTTATTTTTCATTTTGTAGAGGCTCATATTCGGTGTATTAATAAAAAATGATTTTTTGAAGGCCATTATTATTTCAAATGTAAATTTTCTATGGGTTATAGTTGAAAGAATAATGGGGTGACGACGATAATTTTCTAATTAAATAAATTTGGATTGGGTACAAAAACTTTTTGGGGTCATTTTACATTTTTTTCCGATCCTAATACCATTTTTGGTTAGATTTGCACTTTAAAAAAGCGAAAATTTGCGATTTAAAACACGCAAACACCCCTACCTGATTAATTATTCTCTATTTTTTAATTTCCTTAAAATGATACTTGAAACATTTGTTTTCCTAAAATTTTGAAAATTTCAATAATTTTCAAAGAAATTCAAAAAAAATTTCAGGACAGAAATCAGATATTATTTCCTGTATAAAAATTGATTTTTTGAAGATTTGATCCGAAATGTTAAAAAATTCGGAACGTCTCCAAATTTCCGCGCTGCATTATGTAATAAATTTAGGTGCCAAATTGATATTTTGGCATCATTTTTAATAAAAAAAAAATAAATTATTAGTTATTACCATTTATCGATGCATTTCCTGTGGAATCGATGCTGAAAAATGCGAACATAAAAATTATAATTTTTTATTTTTTTCTGACTTTGCACGGCTTCAATTCCTTCTTCGTCTGTGTCATCCCGATGGGTGTCAAACAAATTGAGCAATCGTCCACTTTTAGACCAATTTTTTCGGAAAATTTGCTGGCCAGCTTAGCGAGGCCTGTAGAAATTTCGGTAATTTTAAAAATATTTTTACAAAAAACCAACCTGTTTGTGCATGACAATAAGTGATGAACATTGAACAAAAAAGGTAAAATAAAAGAATTTTGATCATTTTACGTAGGCTGTAAATTCGAATTATTAAAGAAAGATTTATTTTTTTCTGATATCCTTTTCACCATACAAAAAATAACAAATAAAAATACTATATTTTCAAATTTATTTTTAAATTTTCACCTCATTGAAAATTCTTTTCTTGAAATTTCTAACGACAATAATTTTTTAGGATTTATTTGAAATACGATTGTAAAAAATTCCAGAGATATTTTTGGGTTTTTTTTAGCAATTCTTATGAATTTTCCACACATATTTTGAACCGAATTCATGGGTGCTATAATTCTTCCAAAGTGAAACAAATGTTAAGAAATACCAATTATTTTTTAAACTTAATCTAGGCCATGATTATTTGTTTTGATGTAAATTTTACATAAATAAGTTCCTTTAAAAATCTGAAGTTTTTACAAGAACAATAATGCCATAAAAGTTAAAAGTTCGAAATAATAATTGGTGTTCGACAATTATAATTAAAATAAAAAATTAAAAGATAAATTTCGCGCATAACTTTTTTTATATCATTAAGTTTGAAAAAATGTAAAAAACCTGGGAAATAGAACCCATAAAAAATTAAAAGATGCATTTGCACTAAAGTTGCAGATCATTTCTTTAGACATTTTGTGGTCTTTTTACTGTCAAAAAATTTGAAAAAATTTCTTCCGATGATATTGTTATTGTCCTCATATTTTTCCATTTTATGAGGAAGGAAAATGGAAAATTCAAAATTTATGCATCATGTATTGTTATGAGGTGAGTACAACAACATCATTTATCATTCAATAATGGATCAATTTTCGTAAAATGACACATAATTTCTACAATTTCCGGCCAATAAATCGATGCCAAACAATAAATAATGCCAAAATGCATTGGACCTAGTAAAAAATGTTAATAAAAATAATAATATAAAAAATCGGCTTGAAAATCTGAAGATATTGTACTGTCGATTAAAAAAACCATTCGAATCAGCATAAAATTCTGAACAATTTTTTCTTTTATAAGTTTTGTCTAACAAGTCTAACAAATAAGTTTCGGCTAGACTGGACAACATTGGCTTCTTTTTTTAAACGACCATCACTCCTAAAAATTATTTTATGAAAATTATTATATCAAAATCAAGAAAGTTTATGATTTATAAATCCGGATTTTTAAAAATATATCTGTCCAAAGGATTATGTGATTAACGTGTGCTTTATTAAAAAAAATAAATCTAATTTTATTAATTAATATATGTTTTCTATAAAGGTGCTCTGAAATTGATATATACATATTATTCTTTCGATAAAATAAAAAATAAAACTAACAGGCAAATTGTGAAATGAATAAATGATCAATTTGCATAAATCGTCACTTCATCGATTCCTCTGGATTCTTAGACCAACTGTTGTTTGGCATCTTTTAACCATGAAAAAAATCAGAATTTTTTTTATTAATATAAAATTACATAAATAAATAAAATTACATAATTACATATTATATTAATAAATACATAAAATTACATAAATTACATAAATTACATAAAATAAATTACGATCACCATTATCGGCCCAATTCGCCCCGGTCTGCCAACATTTGGTAGTACTCCATCAGTGAGTCTCCGCCACTAAAGGGACAAAATAAAATAAAATTGGCCAAATTTAATCCAAAAAATGTGTCAAATTATTCGATTTAGAAAAATTCCAAATTGACGGGTAAAATAAAAAAAATGTGCCAAAATGGACCAATGTTTAATCAAAATAATATAAAACAACATGAAAAATGCAACTCGTCGGGAAATGTGTTAATATTTTCAACCCCCTCCAGAGGGGGGTCTATTACAGGAGGGGACTAATTGCAGGGGGGACTTAATACAGGAAATACGGTAGTGCCAAATTCGATGGCCAATTTTTAGATCAAAATTATGGCAAATTATTCAGGGAAAATTACTACTTAATCATTTCAGTGTCCAAACTTATAATTGATACAAAAATTAATGCCAATCAATTTAAAAAATCGATTTAATTTGCCAGTTTGTGAAAGTTATGGCCAAATGGCTGTTTAAATATATTATTGCATAAAAGTTTTTTTTCTATTTGGCTATGTTGAAAAATAATTCTATAAATGAGAAAAAAATCAAAGAATAGAATTAACCGATTGTTCCATCATAAATTTAGAATTTTGATAATTGACCAAATAGATTTTTTTTGAAATTGTTTGCCTCCACATACCTGTACTCCTGAGCCTGAAGCTGTTGCAAATATTCCTCCTCATCAGTTATCCCATTCCGAGTTCCATGGATTTGGCCAGCAGATCTGTTGGTCGATGGATTTTGAGCCCCGATGTGGGAGTAGTCCTCCCATTGTTGCCATTCATCTTAAAAAGTTTAAAAACCTTTTTAATTTATTCAAATGAGATAAACCATATCCCTCAGCAGAAGATCAGAGTCTATGTCAGCGTTTCGATGACCGGGGTTTTTGGCCCGATGACCTGACCTGACCGAAAATTCCGGTCATCCAAAAATGACTGACCTGACCAATGACCGACCCTCCGGTCAGGTCAGGTCAGGTCATCCGGTCAGCTGACCAAAAATGACCGAAAATGACCAAAAAATTTTCTCACTTTCTCTGAAAATTTTTTTTTGAAATTATATTTGTGCAGATATTTTTAAGAAGTAAAACAGCCAAATAGATCAATATAAACGAATTATTTGATTATTTCAATTAGATCAGGGCTGACAACTCCCAAGGTCCTTAATAAACAAGTATATCGAGGTCAAAATCTAAGATTTTGGAGTCAAAAATAAGGTGATACATTTTAAAAGGCAAAACGAGAGTGTGTGAGAGACAAAGGAACATTTAGGGGATTCGTGCCAATAAATTTTCAATTTCAAACAAAAAACCAATGAACTTTAGCAAATTCCGGTCAGTGACCGCCAGTCATGACCTTTTCGATTTCTGGTCATGACCGGATGACTGACCAGGGGTTGTGGTCATGACCGGAATGACCTGACCAGAGAGCCCGGTCAGGTCAGGTCAGTCACCGGTCAGGTCAGGTCAGGTCATTTTGGTCAGTGACCAAAGCCGGTCATCGAAACACTGGTCTATGTCCGATTTGAAAAATCGTATTTAAAATAATAGTGCCAAATTTACAGATAAATAGATTGTTAATTAATTTACTAAATTGGTGGGAAATTTTTTGTTTTTTTTAGCTAGCCATAATTTAAAAAGCATATATATGCAAAATATATACCCGATTAGGATTATTTTTTGAGTAATCAAAATGCAGTTTTTTTATAAAAATGACATTTTTATTCTAAAAAGATTATACCAATAAACGGTTTTTTGCCAATTGAAATCTCAACAATTTTGCGCTTTTAATGACCGTAGTAGTGGTTTTTTGGGCGCCCTACATTAATGTTACAAAATTTATTTTTTAATTTATTTTTATTTTTAAATCTTGTCAAAAGGGATATGTATATTCAAAGGGATATATTCACCTATTCCCACCTCCGGAAGCTTGTTTTATTTCGGTAAATACATACATAGAATAGTGTGTAGATTTGGAAATTATTATTTTTTCAAAGTTCATATCTATTTTTTATTTTTTTGATTTGGCAAATATTGCAATTTTACGTCCCAGATCCGTCCCAGATTTTTTTATAATTAAATCTAAAAACTAATAAAAAATTATCGTTTAACTACCAGAAACCGTGCTATGTCGTTTGGTCGAAAAGACGAACAGTGCAAAAATATAGTCCCAGAAAACTTTTTTCTTAGACGCATTAGATCAAAAAGTATAAAAGGAAAAATTGCTCAGAATTTTATGCTGATTTTGATAGGTAAAATTTTTTTGAATTTCTAAGGAAAAAGCCGAAATTTTTCTATTTTACCGAAAAATTTGAGTTTTTGAAATATTTCGATTTTATTGTAAAATCGAACATTTTTTATATTTATCAGAATAAACATAAAATTCTGACCAAGTTTGCCTTTTATACTTTTGCACTAACGGATCTAAGAAATAAGTTTTCTGGGACTATTCTTTTATTTTTACATTTTGTATTTTCGACCAAACAACATAGCACCACTAGAAACTCATAGAAAAAAAACATTTTAATAATTCCCATACCTGCACTGTTTTTGGGATAACTTAAAAAAAATTAATCTTGAAATTACCATTTTGGTGGAGGTTTGGGCCACCACCACCGCCATTGTACTCCTGGTCTTGGAGGAATTTCGCAAATTGCTCGTCGGTCATTCCATCCGCGTTCGCATTTCCATGGCTTTGGCCATGATGGTTCGATGCTCCTCCGCCGCTTGTCGAACTTTGGGCCCCGACATTGTTGGAGTAGTCATCCCATCCTTTTTTTAATGAAATGTTTTTATAGCACGATTTGTTGTAGGATTTTATTATGGGTTGTTTTTAAAAGAGTTTGGATGTAAACCCTTAACCAAAATGATGAAACCCTGAACCAAAATACACCCCTAAAGATGAGGTCCCGGACCAAAATACACCCCTAAGAATGAGTTGAACAAAATCATTGGGCCATACATAACCACTTTTTTTGAAAAAAATTCCATATATAAAAATTCAATTTTTGATTAGAACCCCCGGGGGTTCTAATGCAGGGGGGGTTATATTTTTCAACCCCCCTCCAGAGGTGAGGTCTATTAGGAGGAGGAGGAGGGGTTCAATTAGGAGGGGGGCTATAATAGGGGTTTTACGGTATCCTCATCGTAATCCAACCACTAACTTGCTGGATAATGGTTTTGTGCCCCAAAGTATTCAAATTTTTTGCAAAATTTTGTTCGACTTTTACAGACATACAGACCATTTTGATGACCGGTGTTGTTGTTCTGCTGGTTGTGATTGTGATCGGCGTCAAAATCATCATCTGAGCCCGAATCTGTCGAAAAAATTCCATTTTTTTATATGTTAATTTCGTGATTATAGCGTAAAAAATTCAGGGGAAATTGTGAAAATTATCGACAAAGAGTTGTATTTCTTTAGCATTACTTATTTGTTACGTTTGTTTTCCAACCCAATTTTTAATTATTAATATTAAAGCGAAAAAATTCAAAAAAAAATTTTATTTTTTAAATGGGTTGCATATAAGTATAAAATTTGAAAATGGATTTTTTTCAAGAGAAAAAATACAGTAGCGTAAAAATATTTTTACATTAGAGCAAATTATGCAGATTTTTTTTATATCTTTTGCATTTTTATTTTTTTTTCCCCAATTTCCCTAAAAAGATTAAAAAACATGAAAAATTCGATTTTTCCAACGAAATTCGAAACAATGGAAGACAAAAGAGAGCATAAATTCTCACAATTAGGTAGTCTTTTATACCTGTGGCCTAATAAGGTTTTTTGGATTTTTTTAAATTTATTTATAATCATATTTATGTGTTTGGAAGGCGATTTTTGCAAATTAAAAAAGGGTCTGGTATAGCACCATTTAATATAGTAGCAACGGGAAAAAATTTTCTATAAAATTATCCAATTATTGAAATTAAAATTGTTCAGATAATTTCCAAGAAAAATTCCGAGATTTTCAAAGGGAATCGGATTTTTTGTCGCACTATTTTTTACGAAAATCTACCCTATCAAAAATAAATAAATAAGTAAATAAAATAAAATTCCACCATGGTATTGCTGGTTCGTATCGGCGGGTTGCGCTGTACCACCGGCCCGATTTGCTTGGCCTCCTCTTACTGCTGATAGATCCACTTTGATCTGACAAGTTGGACAATTTGGTTTTTCTGCAAGCCTGAAATATTGAGTGCAACCAGAGGAAAAGGCAAATTATTTTTTGGATTTTTTAAAATTTATTTGTAATCATGTTTAGTGTTTTGGAAGGAGATTTTGCAAATTAAAAAAAATCAATATTTTTGATATTAATAATGTATTTATTATATAAATACCATTTCTCGATGCATCCCTTGTGGAACGGGTGCTGAATAATCAAAAAAAAATTATTGGCAATTTTTTAATTTCCCAAGCACCTATGGCCAAATTCCTCTAGACATTGGAAAAAAATTCGGAAAATTAAAAAAGGTCCAAAAAATATTCTAACTAAGTAAAGCTAAAAATTGGACATCAAAAAAACATAAAAATCCATTTTTTATTCGATTTGTCACCAAAAAAATTTTTTACTCAATAAATTGGTACTTTTTCGCGACTCATAAAATACCCATTTAGTTTTAGGAACAAGACCAACACCGTGATCAATAACAAGTTAATAAAAATAAGACCAAGACCTGTGCTGTCTTGGTCCCGATCTTTGGTCTTGGTCTTGGTTCGAAATTTTTTTGTCTTGGGTTTTGTCTTGATTTTTATTGTGAATTAAAGTTAATAGATTTGAATATTATATGATTTTTAATGAAGGAAAACGTTAAAAATCCTAATAAAAGCACGACCTCAATCAGGGACTAAACCAAGACCAAGGCTAGGAATGAAAATCAAAACCAGGGCGTAGTGACAGCTTGTCTACAAAGTCAACTCGTCTACGGACTTCTTTTTTTTTAATTTTCATTAAATCACTTATTTTTTGTCTTCACAGAACTTAAATTTTTCAAAAATTTTTCAATTTTCTACGCCTTAGATTTTCCTACAATTTTCTTAAGCCCAAAATATATCTTAAAATTTTTAAGACCAATTTTTTAAAAAATTTTAAAAATTTTCATTAGGCATCTGGTTTTTCAATCACAACTAAGCCTCGAAAAACAAAATTTTGTAAAAAGTTTCAGCGAACCTTATTGAAAATCTTTCAACAAATCTATGCCTGTGAAAATTTTAAAAAGTGAGTAGACGAGTGGTCCCTGTAGACGAGTGTTCCATGTATACGAGCTGTCCGTAGACGAACTGTCCCGACACAAAAACCAGATCCTAGTCTCGGTTTTCATGACCAAGATGAAATCAAGACCAAGACTTGATCTTGGCCAAGTTTTTTGGTATCGGTTTTGGTCACGGTTTTGTGAAAATTCACAGCTCATAAAATACCCACCGTACACGGCAACCATTGTGTGGTTTCTTCCGGCTCCACCGCGTCCTTGTCCAACTCCATCAAACATACCGCACAATCTGTTGTTGCCTCCATTGGCGGTGGCGGAGGTGGTGGTGGTGGTGCTCTCCTCTCCTTCTATATCGGAAAGTTTTTTGTACAGGTTGTCTAGTCCATAGTATAATGTTATACTCAAATTATTCTTATTTTCTTAAATTTATGATAAATTCCCGGATTTAAAAGTTCTAAATTTTCTGAAAAACTCTTATTTTCAAAAATTTCGAACTTTGAATTTCGAATTTTGCAAAACCTGTTTTCGAGGGTGCTGAATGCAAATCTCTGACATCGTTTTATCATTTCATCAAGTAAAAATTTTGTCAGCTACTGATTTTGTTTAATGATTTAATCAAATTGATGTCAATGTTCAGGATTCTACACCCTCTCGAAAACTCTCGGATAAAACAGGCCCTCTATTGGTGGATGGTCACTGACAACTCGACCATTAACAACTGATCCCTGGCTGATCCCAAGCCGTTATAAATTGGCTTAACGCAACCAACAAAAATTATCTTGCTGTGAAAAGAAAGGCCTAAATGTCTGCTACAAAATTCCAGAAAAAGATCATCCGAATTGGCCAATTCCAAAAAAAAGTTATGGCCAAGATAATCATCACTTGTATCAGGAAAAAGTTCTATTAATTATTCTTGTATTGGGTCAACTCATTTTGTAGACTCATTTTGTAGCTAATTTTATGCTCTGTCTTTCGAAACCAAGGACAAAGTTTGCGTTTTCGCCGAGTTATCACGCTTGGAATCAGGCGTCGAGTTGACAATAGGTCGAGTTGTTGGTTACACGACATTTGCGGCTCTTTCCATAAGTTGGTAAAAACAAACCTAGAGATATGAATTTGATGTCAAAAAATTGCTTGAATTGGACAACTGCGAAAAAAAGTTATGGTCGAAATAACGATTTTGGCCAAATCCACGGTATGTTGGCCATAACTGGACAAATTTGGGTGGGCTTTGGCTTATTTTGTAGCTAATAATTTTTTGCTCTATTTTTAACATGATATTCATTTTTCTAGCTTCCATTTGTACGGATTTATATCGAATGGGCCGCAAGTGTCGGCACACCGAATTGTCTGGACCCGCCCTCTGGCACCTTCTTTGTCGGCTTTTTCCCTTTGTCGGCACTTTTGTTGCCTTTTTTGGCACTTTTGGCACCAGCGGAAGTGCTACTGGTGGAGGCCGCGGCGGCCCTGGTGTGTTGCGGTATCGGCGGCCCATCCTCATCTTCGTCCGTGTCCAACTCGTCGCCCATGTCCAATTCCTTATTCTTGTTCCTGCTGCTTTGGTTCAATTCTCTACTGTTTTTGCTGTTATTGTTGTTGCCCTTCATGGACACAAGACGCCCTGAACATTGTGTGAATTTTTTGTCTTTTGGGGGCAAAAATTTCGCATTTGAAGATTTTTTCAAAGTCATTTTTGAAATTTACTAAAAAAAATTTTTGGGTGACTAAACTAGAAAAAAGCGCAATTTTGGTACTTCTTATTTAGGTTTGTTGGGCAAACAACAAAAAGGGCAAATAAATAACAGAATTTTTTCGTTTTTTTTAAAAGAAAATCCATGGAAATTTTTTGAAATTTTTGCAAAAACTGGATTTTTCGCGGAATTCGAAAAAATGTCAGATCATAAAATTGTGCCTCACTTCCACTGCCCACGTTTCACAATGAGCTCTTAAAATTTATTATTTTTTGCCTTTTTCCAATTTGTTGAGTATATTTTAACAGATATAATAATAAAAATAACCTAATCCTCTAAGCATCATCTCACTCTCCTGAACCAACAAACAACAGCATAAACAAAAAAATAACAGGATTTTGATCATTATTTTTCGCTGAAAAAAATTGTCAGGAAATTTACTTTAGAAAAATCTAATCTAAAAAAAATTTTTCCCTGAAACATTATTTTAAGAGGATTTGCCTACAGAAAAATTCTGCTCAGTCTTCCCCAAATAAAATCAAAATAAAATTAATTTTAATTTAATTTGAAATCCAATGAAAAATTTTGAAACTTTTGAGAAAACTCGATTTTCTGAAATTCTTTTTCAATTAAACCATTTATTTTTGTAGTTTTGATATGAATTTATCTTAATCTAAACATATGTATATTTTAAAAAATTCAAACAAATTTACACTTCAGAAATAAATTTCAAATTTTGTTCCTTATACTGTAGATTAAAAAACTCCATTTATTGGAAATAGAATAATACAATGAAATTTTAGCATTTTCAGCTCCCTATATAAAAAACCAATTTACTAAATTGATTATTACAATTGGATTTCCCATTTTTGAGCAAGATAATGCCACATGAATTGGACGAAAATAGTTATGGATCTGGATCAGGTTTAGTATTGATGTAAGCTCCCTTTCTCCTCGTGATGACCAATATGGATGCAAAAAATTCTTCAAAAAAATTTTTGTGCAAAAATATTAAAGAATTTATTTACAAAAAATGGCCAAAAATTTTAGAAATCCAAATTTATTCCATTTAAAAAGGGTGGAAAATTAAATGAAAATGGATGTTAAATTTTTGCCTAATTTTAATTTTCATAAAACGTACAAATTTTGTCAATTTTTGATGTTTTTAAAATTTTTAATTTTTATTACATATTTTATATAATATTTTTCTCCTACAGTAGCAATGAATAATTGATTACAAACTGATACTTAGTAAAGATAATTTTTTTTAATTTTTTTTTGGATTGAAAAAATGATTCAGATGATCCAACTTCCTTTGATTATATAAAACAAAATTATGCAGCTCTAAATTTTATGAATTGTTTTTCTGCAAAAATTTTTGAAGCAAAAAATTATTTATAGATTTTTTTGCAAATTGATCATTTACAAAACACATACACTGTACAATTTGCTTTTCTGTTCCAAATAATGCAAAAGAGTATATCTATGCCATTTTTCTGATGCTAATTGAAAATTTTGCATGGATTTTAGGGTGATTTTGATGGAAGCGCCAAACTTTCGGTTCAAATTCAATCCCCCTAAATTCATATCAAAAATCAATAGGCGATAAATTCAGATATCACCACATTCTCCATACAAAACCAAATGGAAACATCAAAAAAAAAGCTTGCAAAAAAATATGATAGGTGAATTGGTAGGTGTGGTTAAAAAACAATAGAAATTATATAAAATACTTCATGAAGTTCATGTATGTATGTACCAGGGCTGGATATCGTACCTCTACCGTCTACCGATAAATACCGTCTTTTTGGGCCTACCGTTTACCGTTTACTGCCTACCGTTTTTTTGCCTCCTACCGCCGAAAATGCTCCCCTAAGAATGGGGTCGCCGACCCAAAAAATGCACTTCTAAGAATGAGGTTCTCAACTCAAAAAAATGAATTTTTTGGACAAATAAATGAAGATAATACGAAAAATTCTTATTTCTGCACCGAACATCAAAAAGTTAGAATTTTCCACAAAAAATTTTTCCATTTTTTTCAAAATTCATTTTTAACAGCCCTGTTATGTACGTGCTACGGCGAGTGAAGCGAATTCTGCTTTAAAAAAATGCTTTTTGGCATCAAAAATAGAGCCTTAAATGGCTTTTAAAAATGAGCGGAAGCATGTGCAAATTTAGGAATGTCCTAATTAAAAAAAATAAAAAAATTTGTCCTTCAGTGCGCTTAAAAAAAGGGGAATACAGCTGACTGGGTTTGCAAAATATTTTATCTTCATACATATACTGGCGCTAGTTGCAAATAGGTCTCCCTTCCGTGCCCCTGATTATTAACTTGCCAGCATTATGTGTTGGCATGATTATTATTTTATTATTTGAAATCCGGTGCCAGTAATCTGCGCTGGCGCCATTTCCACAGTGCCAGCGCAGATTACTGGCATAGAACTTATTATATTTTTTTGGGTTTTCGAGGCTTAGGCCTCGAAATTTTGAAAAACGGAGCCCGAATTCGGACTCCCCGACCCCGATAACCCCCGGGGATATCATTTAGGAATTTATCTTCCACTAATCTGCCCGTATCCCGTACGGCAGGGAAGGGAGACCTATTTGCAACTAGCGCCCATATACTCTTTTATAAAAAAATTCATTCACCAATTGGTCACACAGAAACAGTGTTGTTAAGGTCGTGCGAAATTTGCGGACCGCCATCAAAAATCAATAAAATAAGTAATAAATAAATAAATAATTTTAAAATTCTTACAGGGGGGTTTCATGGGGTGCTGATTCCGAATATGATGTCAACTCTAACATATTTTTAAGAAAAATCTATGATTTTGGAAATCACCTGATTTTTCTGTCAGATCATTGATTTTTTCAACTGCTTTTCATTCCAAACTGCCTGACACCTTAGTTTTTTAATTTTATTTGCACCTAACAATGCTTATAAAAGGAATTTTTAGATTTTAAGTTAAAAATAATTTTTTAGTATATTTTTACTTTTAACTTGTTAAAAACAACGATGCTTCAAAAGATGTTCTTTATTGGGCTCAAAAATTCAAGCTAAAAATGAGTTTACTCGGATGATCAAAGATCTGTCAAAAAATCAGGTGATTTTCAAAATCATAGATTTTTCTTAAAAATATGTTAGAGTTGACATCATATTCGGAATCAGCACCCATGAAAACCACCCAGTAAGAATTTTTTTTAAAAATTATTTATTTATTTTATTTTGTTGACTTTTGATGGCAGTCCACAAAATTCGGTCCGCAAGTTTCGTACTGCCGTTGTAAAATGTCCGATTCCGTTTCAACTCCGTGTCGGAGCTCGGAATCGGAACAAAAAATTTTGAGGAGCGGAGTCGGAGCAAAAAATTCCGATTTTAATAATACTGCACAGAAACATTTCCTCGTATACATCCAACATCATTCTTCTAACACCAACACATCCCGTCAACTTAGGTTGTAACATTAGTTCTGTCACCCGTTCACTGATGTCATAAAAAAGATTTATTAAAAAAATAATTCCAACCAAAACTTGATTAATAACTATCGGTAATACTGCAGTTTGTAGCCGCCCCTTTTTTTGAATAAAAATTGATGCTTGTAAAATCGCCTGAAAACGAAATTCCTGGGATAGTTTTTGACGTTGAACCCGATTCGCATTCTTTCTGATGTGCATTTGACGTCATTTTTGTCGCTGACGTAAATTTTTTTTGAAATTAGAGCATAGATCATAGTTATAGATAATCCGAAAAAATGTTGACATTAGCGACAAAAAAGGAAGTAAGATAACGCATGCGTCAGAATGGACACCACAAAATAGGATTCAGGCTCAAAAACTACCCTAGGGATTTCGTTTTCAGGCGATTTTACAAACAAATTTTTTAAAATAAAAGGGGCTACAAACTGCATTACCCAGCTATCATTATTAGGGCACTTTTAGGGAATTTCCCTAAGCCAAAATAGGGACCTATTAGGAAGCAAAAAAAAAGGCCAAAATAGGGACAAAATAGGGAGAAAGGTAGCGAAAATAGGCAAAAATAGGAGATTTTTTTCCCCAAAATATGACCTA
>LDKF01000436.1:24763-63058 GCA_001026735.1 Rotylenchulus reniformis
AAAAATTATTCCTCTAAAAAAGTAAAAAAAAAAATTAATCAAAAAAAATTTGCGACATAAAAGAAGTTCCTTTTGACTATCTTTTTTTCCGAAAAGTTTATGTTTTTTTCTTCATAGAATTGGAAAAAGTCAAATTGAATATTTTTTACTTAGAAAATTATAACTTTTCCAAATAGTTGAATAAAAATGGGTTTTTCTCGCAAGAATGAAAGAAGACACATTATTCCATGAATACAAAAAATCTCGAAAAATGATTACTAAATACCAGATCTAAATTTACAAAATTACTCGATGAATGGGTGACAGAACTTATGTTACAACCTATATAATTGCAAGATCATCCGTCCAATGCGCCCTGATCTGCCAACATTTGGTAATGTTTCAGCAGTGTCACGTCATTGTTCTCGTCACT
Source organism: Rotylenchulus reniformis (assembly GCA_001026735.1). Lineage (NCBI taxonomy): Eukaryota > Metazoa > Nematoda > Chromadorea > Rhabditida > Hoplolaimidae > Rotylenchulus > Rotylenchulus reniformis. The sequence continues at coordinate 25,176 of LDKF01000436.1, forward strand.
AAATGGCAAAGTCATAATAAGCAGTGTGAGAAAGATTTCCAAATTTCATAAAATATTGAATTTTTTTACTTTTTTTATTACTTTTAAGTCCATAACGACTAAAATGAGGCATTTTTGCAGTTTAAGTCCTTAAATTTCGTAATATTTCGATCAAAAAAAACAATTTTCTGAGGAAAAGAAATATAAAGAGCACCAAAAATTTAATGTTTAAAATAAAATTCGGAGAAAATGAATTTTCCATGCGGAATATCTACCATGGAGTTTGTGGGTGGGATCTCTCCGAGGAAAATTTATTTTTACTCTTAAAAACTTTATATTTTTTTATTTTTTTGCATAATTTTTTTTCAAATTTTAAATAAATTCTTTAAAAAAATTTTCGGAAATAGAAGTAATAAAAATTAATCACATTGATTTGATTAGAAAATTTTTTATTTTTATGCCAAAATATACCCATTTGCATTCGGATCGGCACCATGATTCGAAGTTTGAAGATATTGTGCAAATTCCTCATCGTCCATTCCGTCTTTATTTGCATTGCTTTGGATGCTATTCGATGTTCTTTGGGCTCCAAACTCTAATATTTTTTTTCGTAATTTTACAGAATTTGTATGCAGTCTTAAAAATTATATTTACATCAAAAAAATTTAATTAATGGCCAAAATTATCGATTATATAATTGTTTGGCTTCTGGAAATTTTGAATTGTAATTTTTTTATTTTTTCATCCTTTGATGCTCCTAAATTGTAATGGCCAGTCATCATCATTGTCATCATATTCAAATTGATAAGGATTTACATAATTTTATTTTTATTTGATTTATAAAGAAGACCATTGTTATGCTGATCTCGAGTTTGTTTGAAGTGATTGTGGACTGTATTATGATTGTGAGCAACCTCGGAATCGCTCTCATCAGTGTCCGTGTCCGTTGAAACTATATTGAATTATTGCATAATTTTATATCGGTTGTATTTTTGTGCTAACCAAAAATAGGAAAATTTTTGTATTTATGCAATTGGTTATCTCTAATTTTTTTATTCTTCAATTTCTATCAAAAATCAAGGGTAGGCAGATTGTAACGGAAATATTTCTGAACCAATGATAAGAAAATTTAAATAATTCTTATTTGATTGCAATAAATTAATGCCAAAATAATGAATAAATATAATTACCATTCTGATGGTGGTTTGTGTTGGCACAGTCCGGATTTCCTTGGTCTGTTATTTTCCGTCCAAGATGTTCAATTATTCTCTTACAGGAAGAACAATTTACCACAGGGCTATAAATCCTAAAAAATAATTTTAAGCTGGCGGACGGAAAATGGATGGTTCTCAAAACTGATGCAACGTGTGATGAAACGACGGAAAACCGGCAAATGGAAAACCCAGACCTGGAAAAACATAGGTATAATTTATGATTTTTTATCTAATAATATAGGTTGTGTATTTGCGCACAAATACAAACAATAGAATAATAATAAATTAATTAATAATTAGAATAGACGAATAACTTCCAAATAATAAGAATTATAATAATATATTTATTTTCAGAATAAAATACAATTCTTAGGAATAATTGGGAAGTGATTGATATATATGAAGGGAAGGAAGTTATATGGGTAGGGAAAATGTCACAATTCAAATGGGGTAATTCGCGCCAGAAAAAATCGTTTTGAAATCAGTTCAAATCCTAACCTAATACCCAATATGAATATGAAAAAATAAATTTAAATTACCATTTTCATGATGGTTTGCGTTGGCACAGGCCGGATTTCCTTGGTCTATTATTTTTGGTCTACAATGTTCAAAGATTCTCTTACAGGAAGGACAATTTGTCACATGGTAATGAATTCTAAAAATTAATTTTAAGTTAGCGGATGGAAAAAGGATGGTTCTCAAAACTGATGCAAAGTGTGATGAAAAGGCGGAAATCCGGCAAAGGGAAAGTGTTGGAAGTGAATCGGAGGAGGTGCGCAAGACGGACACCGATGTGCAAAGTTGTACACTGAAATTATATTGGTGTAAATTTTACAACTAATATAAAATACACAATTTTTGGTATTTAAGTAATATATACTACACAATTTGAGCCAATTTTTTACAATCTAGTGTTAATCACGTAGTGGAGAAAAAATTTCAGCGGTTAATGATGCAAGATATCATAGTTGGGAATTGGGATATACTCATATCAAATTAATGAGTGCTCAATTCTGACGATGGAATTAGATTCTTTCTTTCTCAGACCGATCCAAGGCAGACTCTCAAGTGAGTTTCGAACTGAGAGATTTCCTCCAGACAGGTCCAAAGCAATCTCACATGGGTTAGTTTCGACCTAAGTGCTTTGACTCAGACCGATTCAAGGCAATCTGCAGTTGTCGCAATTGTCTTCATTATTTAAATTATTTTTTCCATTATATCAAATGCGATTCATGATATTATGTCTTTATATTTCGCCATTCTCAATCTTTGATTCCCACTCTTTTCTCATACTCCCTTAATTCAATTTTCTCATAGTCAATTTAAATATAATAATTCATTCCCAATTTTCCGCTCTCCAATATTAATTATTTCTGCTTTTATTAAATATTTTTTTTGTCGGTAAATTTTCCTAATTATAAATAATATATCAAAGACAAAACATGAGTATAGAAGGGGGTTTTCTAAGAGAAGAGGGTTGATTAGAGCGAGATTTTATTAAAGAATGAGACCTTATGGGTTTTATGATTCCCTTATTTTAGAGGGATACCTAATGGGGGTCTTATAGCTAAAGGATTTATATGTGATGTCCTTAATTATTATAGGGATACTATATAAGGGTGCTTTATAATTAAGGGGTTTTATATGGGGAGCCAGTACTTTTATAGTGTACATCTCCTATTTTTTTAGAAATTTCTTTGAAAATTTTTTCCCGTAACATCATCTAAAAGCGCCTTCACACGGGTAATTTTTGATCCATTTCGGCGTAGTGTATCATCTGGCGTCACTTTTGACGCTGACGTCAAAATACCGTAAACGAATATAAAGATAAGACCTCACTAAGTGACATCAGATGACGTAATACGTCACAATGACGCCAAAATCGGATTTGGTGTCAAAAGTAAACCCGGGTAAGTTGTTTATAGATGAGTCGGAAAAAAATTTTAACATCAGCGTCAAAAAAGTGACGTCAGAGGATGCAATACGTCGAAATGGACGCCAGAATCGGATTAAACGTCAAAAATTACCCCTGGGAAGATAACTTTACGGAAACTTTATCAAAAAAAATTACGGAACTATCGGAAATATAAACTGTAAGAGTACCGGAGGGCCCCTATGAGAGTCTAAAGGGATATATTGGAGAATTTTGTTGGATAAAGCTTAATAGGTTTAGCAAAAATGACTTTTGTTGGGATAGCGTTACAACTATTTGCGGCACTATCAAATACTTTAATTAAGGTTCAAAATAATATTTAATAAATATTTAATTTTATATTGCCATTATGGTGAGGGACGGCTTCTGGTCCATTGGCACCACTATACTCTTGCCTTTGGAGATATTGTGCAAATTGCTCATCTGTCATCCCATCGCCGCTGATTTGACATTGATTCGATGCAGACCCACGTGTCGAACTTTGGGCTTCACCTTAAAAAAAATTTAATTTATTTGCATGTTTTTAAAATTTTAACTCAAGTTAATATAAAAAAGTAAAATGAAATTTAAAAAAAAATGTGTAAAAAGTAAAAGGCCAATTTAAAATAATTATATAGGATTTTTAAAGAAATTTTTGAATCTGATTCATCCTGCATTTATGCAATTTGCTGAAATTTATACTTTTTTTATATTCAACGGGTTTTGAGATTTTATTTTTTGCTACCAGAACCGTGAGCAAAAAATTGAACAAAATGTCAAAACCCAAATTTCTCGAAAAATTCATAATTTTCATGGGCCTTGGAAGGAATGTTTTTTCTTTTTTTTCATGATTCAAAAATTAATTCATTGTTTTTGGTTTCAAAATTTTAAAATGGCTAAAATGTTTGAAATAATTTCGAACATCTATCTGATCTAGCGAAAATAAAAGGGTTAGAAATCTGCCTCCTTCTGCTAGCAGATCGTGGATCAAGCCATGGACTGAAAATTGTGAAAAATTATATTAAATTTTTCCTTTAAATTTACACTTGTGCAATTCGTATTTCGATACAAATTGGGTCATTTTGTATCGAATGAAAATAACTATTTGGTGAACCAGGGTACCATTGATGTAATTTTTCAACCCGTCAATTAGACGTCCAAAATAATTTTAAAATAAATAAATAAAAATGTTAAAATTGCCATTATTGCTAGGGCCAGCTTCTTGGACATTGGCACCGCCACTGTACTCCTGATTTTGGAGATATTGCGCAATTTGTTCGTCAATGTCGTTGGCATTCCCATGGGTTTGGTTCTGATTTTGCACCCCGCCGATGTTAGTGTTGTCGCCCAAACTTCCTTTAAACAGAATATAATTTTTAACCTAAATCCTTACAAAAAATGTTAGGGGTCTTGTTTCTAAAATTTATAAAAATGGAAAAAATCTAAGCAATAAAATTTGATCAATGCTACCTGATAATTAAAATTAGTTCAAAAAAATTAATGAATAATATTATTGTTTTCTGGAATTTTTAATTTTTTATAATAAATTTACAGACCATATCCTTTTATTAGTAATCAAAAATGTTAAAAAACATTTTTGTTTGCATTTCTGGTACCGGAAACGACATTGGAAAGACAATAATCCTCTTTTTAAATACTAGGCAGTGTTTCCGATGATCCTCATTTTTAAAAATGATCTGATCCTAATCTGATCCTGGATGTTGGATCATCAAAAATGATCTGATCTGATCTGATCCGACCCCTGGATCAGGATCAGATCAGATCACGTCAGATCATGATCTGGATCAGATCAGATCAGATCACCCGGGATCATGATCCAAAAAAAATTTTTCCATCATTGTTTTGGAATTTTTTTGAGAAATTCTTTATAGCCTCTAAAAAGAGTTTTCATAACCCGTAGCCTCTACATTCAGCTTTTCTTAAGATAGTCTTTGATGTAAATCATCATTTTGTTATTCAGTAGATCTTTTTCGTTCAATTCCTATGGCGTTTCTATTATCGGCTACAATGCAAAAAATATTATTTTCAATCCTTTTAAGGCCTAATCCAAAATGATTCAACAATTCATATACATATCTCTGAATTTTGAGCATATCGGGGGCCTAACCAGAAAAAATTTTTGGGGGAAGGGGGAATCCACCCAGCCCTCGAGGAAGTGGGTCACCGGAGTCGCCGGAATTTTTTTTTGTAAATTTGGTCTTTTTCCCTAAGATATTGGACATTTGATAATTTTTTTGCATTACAAAAGGACAACCCTGGTCTCAAGCTCGTAGCCAGAAATCGGACTGGGCGGGGGTGCGGCCAGAAAAAAATTTTATGCGGCCCCGTTCGGGGCCGCCGCAAATTTCTTTTTTTTTTTGAAAAATTTTGGAAAATTCGGTCTCTTTGGTTAAGGAATTTGGTCATTTTTTCGATTTTTTCTTCTCTTTATTCCCCCGATCCCCTGAAAATTTTTAAATTTTCGGGCTTGGGGTGGGGCGCGCGCCCCCTGCGCCCCCTTGCCTACCGCCCTGCCTGTTCCTGGCGATTAAAAAATAAATATAAAAAAACATGACAAAAACAAAATGAAATGAATTCCACAATAAAAATTAAAATAATCAATTGTAATAAAAAAAAATTAAATTATTCTTTGGATAATCGGTCGAAAATTTCATACATTTTGCCAGAAAATTGTCAAAATTTGAGTCGAAAATGACTATTTTTCGACAACAAGTTTCAAATTTTTGGATCATTTTGGTTCACTTGAAAAAATGATCCAAAACATGATCTGATCCTGATCTGATCAGGGACCTTGGATCAGATCAGATCAGATCAGATCATGGATCAGATCATCCTGGATCATGATCTGGCGGATTATCGGAAACACTGATACTAGGGCTGCTCGATCCTACCAAATCTATCGATACCAAATCGTAATCGAAGTCGAAAATTGAAATCGTAAGTCGATAATTGATACCAAAAACCCGATACCGATACTCGATACCGATACCGAAAAAACCCGATATATTTCCGATACTCGATACCGAGACCGATGTTATCGAGCAGCCCTATTAAATAACAAAAATAGTAAATAAATTTTTTAGTCATTTTTGATACCGGAAGAACTGTTAGCCCTGGAGAGTTGCGAGTTCGATGCATCATGTCCTTTCTGTTTGGGCACCTTCCTGCTACTCCTGCTGCTGGAGACAGAAGAGCTACCGGAGGCCCGCGAATCCGACGAATTACGCTCTCTCGTGTCCCGTTCATCAGACCTGCTGCTCTTGCTCTTCGTGGACAAAAGTCGTTTGATCGTTCCTGAATATTTCAGTTCAGTGCCTCCGAAATGTTCGTGTCGCGACATTTTTCCGTTATAACTCGGTTGTTCTAACACAACATAGAGAAACGATTTTGATATCAAAAAGAGCAAAAATTTAGCCATAAAATAACTATAAGCGCATTAGAATAGGACCACACTGTAAAAAAGTTTCACTCACAAAATACACTGAAATTGGCCAAAATTTTTGGAACCCTTATTTATTCAATTTTCGAAGCATAAAAATCAAGAATTTTTTTGAACTCAATTTGAATTAATATACCTTAAGAACAAAAAGAAAAAATTAAGGAAAATCAGGAAAAATTCAGGGAGAGATTGAAGATCTAATTATGCACATGCATAGCTTTGCTTTTTATACCGTTGGTCTAACAATTCTTAAAAAAAATTGTATTGATTATCGCATTTGGCATAGCACCCATTTTCAATGGCTTTTCCTCTTTACTTCACAATTTTGGCCATTTTCACTACTTTTAGTTTTTTAAGCTTTTTTACGAGTTTTAGATATTTTTAAGTTTACCTCCAAACCCATTAGGCATCGATTCACTGTCCTGAGCAACCCAGCAGCATAAACAGAAAAATAACCAACAAATTTTCATCATATTATATGGCCAATAACCACAGTTCGGATATTACAACAATTTTCCGAATTTCAGTCTGAAATGTTCGAATTTCAGATTTTGTACCATTGAAAATCCACACTATAAAAGCATTTTAGAAATTTTAATTGTATTTTTGTGGAAATCGATCCTTAATAGAAAAATAGACCTTACATAAAAATAGTAAATCGAACCAAAAAATGCATAATTCAATGGCGTCAATTGGGATTCAAACTCCAAAAATGGCTACTAATTTTGGGGGAATTTGACCACAAAAAGGGCTAAAATAAATAAAAACTTACGGATTACAACTAATCGTATGAAAAGTCGAAATCAGTTGAATTTTTAAATAAATTTATATACGTTTGAAAAACCCCCTATAAAATCAAATACATTAAAAAAATAGACGCAAATATATAGGGATTCATCTTAAAAATTACAAGCATAAACAGGCCTAAATTTCGGCTTTAATAGCTTAGCTTATTAGGAAGATTTATATAAATTTTTTTATTTTTTCATAATTATATTTATTCATAATTTTTCATGTTTGTTAAAAAGAAAAATTTTGCCTTTCATTAAAAAATAAAATTATCTTTTTGGCTTTTAGAAGAAGTGATTTGCTTGCTCCAAAATTCCTTTTTATATTTAAATTACATTTATGTGGCAGATTTGTGTTTTGGTCTCCACAATTGTACGATGGATCATTTATTTGCATACAATTTTAGCAATTTTTTCATCATATAAAAAATATTTTACTATTTAAATATATTTAAGTAATAGAAAATTTTTTATATTTATTTTGAAAGGATTGATGGGATCGGACGATCTTTGAAATATGATCAAAGATCTCTACTTAGATTATTTGATTAAAAATTGAAAAAAAAATAAATTTGATGTATAAATAACTTCAGAAATTGATCTAAAAATCTGGGGATGTCCATATAATCCTGGCCCGGGGTCCGGGTCCGGGATTTTTGTAGACCCGGATTTTTTCTGTATTCTGGATCCAGACGGCGCGTCCCCAAAATCCGGGTCCGGAGTACGGGTTCGGGTTTTCCAAAAATCCGAACTTTAATATCCAGTATAACGACCGGATGTAACGTATGGAAATGTAGGTATTTAAATCGATATGATATCAGTGTAATAAAAGAAAATATTTTGATATTCACAACCGATACAAAATTTAAATAAAAAAGATTTCCATAATTCCAAAATAATCATTTGATTATTCGAAAATGATGATTGTTGATCTCAATCTTCAACTTCCTTCCCTTTCAACTTTGCTTGAGCACCATGGTTTGTAGTTTGATCTAAAAATTGAATAAAATTTATTTTTATATAATATAACACTTTCACTTCCCCCGGTTAGGGGACTGTGACCTAAACCGAGACAGAGCATTCCCCTTCGCGGCAGAAAAATGATTGTACCTTTTTTCAGACAAAGCCTAGAGAAATGAGTTTGGTGTCAAAAGATAGCCCTAAATGTCTGCTATAAATTTGTGCGAACATCTAACCATTCGGCCAAGTCGAAAAAAGTTATGGCCAGATCTTTGGCCAAAACCAAGATTTTATGGTTTAATTTGGCCATAACCTCTTTTCTACTTGGCCAAATCGGATAGGTGTTCTTGCAAGTTTATAGCAGACATTTAGGGCTATCTTTTGACACCAAACTAATTTCTATCGGCTTTGTCTAATAAAGTTACAATCATTTTTCTGCCGCGGGGAAACGACCGGGGGAAATGATTTGCACTCGACCGAAACAATGGCTTACTACAATATTGTAACGATTGGCCATTCCCCCCCCCCAGTCCAATCGTTAGCCAAGAGATTGTGAACAATTAGCCGCTATCTCCTCGTCGGCGGCGTAGCTCAATCGGTAGAGCATCCGAGGCCCCATCGGAAGACACCGGCTTCGATCCCGGTCGCCTGCTAATCTTTTTCCGTGGGAAAAGGATGCCCACGGGGGGAAAGCGGTCGCGGATCAGACAATCTCTTGGCATGGGTCCAGCGCGTCACTATATGCAACCTATGGAAATTTACATATGTAAATAGATATATTACATCAAGTTCAATAAATGAAAATAATTTTACACTCATAACGGAACGACCAAATAAAATAGCGAAAAATTTAAAAAATATACATACGTAAAAATATAAAATATAGAGAGCAGAGTCATTTGATTATTCGAAAATGATGATTGATCTCACTTCCCTTTCTGCTTCGCTTGAGCACCACGGTTTGTGTTTAGGCCTAAAAATTAAAATTTTTTTTTCATTAAAACTACTTCTCCTCCCTCTGCTAGTGGAACAAAGTCTCAAACTATGGCCTAGACAATTTTTTAATTCCGCAATAAAAAACTTGGTTACCCCAAATGTGCGTTAATCTCTTAAGAATGGTCCCATTTTTCTTTTTGTTTCGACAAAAGCTAGTTTTTAATAATCCCAAAAAAAGTTGGTGGCAAATTTTTTTTGGTAGACCGCTATCGAATAATTTTTTTGGCAGAATTTTTCAACTTTCTATTGGNGTTAGATTTTACTTGATGATATGCGAAATTTGAAGATGATACGGATTCAGCACCATTGAAAAGCGCAGGATGTTGGGAAAACCGAAAACTCCAAGTACAATTTTTTGGCCAAAAGGGAGGGAACCACCGATTCTCCTGTTTAAACCCTTTAATCACTTTGCCAATTCCACTTCAAATCAAAGCCCAAGGTTTCACCAAAGTTTTCCTCAACAAAAGACCTTTATTCACCAGTAAATTTATGATCACAAATCGACGGATTCGAACAGACAGATATGAACTGATCCCCACAGCCACTCAGAGGGGGTATTTAAAGGGTTGGTTGATCAGAGAACAGCGGAGGCGACATTTACAAAAAAGGAAGATGAAACGGAAGAAGCGTTATGAGTCAAAGGTCAAAGAAGAAGAAAAATATGTGAATGATCAGATGGGACAAAAATGAGAAAAGGGCGGAGAAGCCATAAACGCTAAGTCATAATTTTTAGGAAGAAGAAGACATTTAAAAAAATAGAAGATTAAGATGACCGAAAAATCGCATTCCGCGATACTCCCGGCCGAGACAAAAAAAGACAAATCAACAGAGGAAAAAATGGGGGAGGGGAAAACACAATTTTATTTATCTCATTTTGATCCGGATGTAGATGGAATCTTCCGCTCTTCGTCCATTCTTTTTGCTGCGGCGATTCCCTTGTGCAACCATTCCTGGCTCCGAGCAACCGCACTCCACATTTCCAAACGGGTTCCCTCATCGCTCTCTCCAAATTTACACAAATGCACCACATGAGAGATGGCTTTCTGGGCTCTCGAAAAAGCATACACCTCTTCCAATCGAGACCCATCCCATGGCTTGGCTCCCTCGAACTCCGGATACTTTTTGGCTACACCCATGATGCTTTCACGCGCAACTTCTTCCACAATGGCCTCCGTAGGGATACTCAAACTTCGAATTGGACTGGCTGGCAGTTCACCTTCTTCCAATTCTTCCTCCTTGGGTTTCTCTTCGCACTTTTTCTCCTTCTCTTCCTCCTTTGCTCGGTCAATCTTTGGGATTCGAAACTTTTTGACCTCCTTAGGCTCTTCCTTCTTCTCCATCTTTACTGACTTCTTCGGCTTTTTCTCTTCCTTAGACCGACTTTCTCCCTCGCTCTTCTTCCTCTTTTTGACCTCCTTCTTCTCCTTCTTTGCCTCCTTTTGCTCTCGCTCTTGCTTTCCTGATTCCTCGACAGTGGCTACCAACTTCTTAGCTTCTTCATGGCGTCGTTCTTCGGACTCATCTTCACTTTCGGACACACCTTCTCCCTCTGCACTTGGGGTACTCGCACTGTCACTGCTCTCCTCCGATTCCGAACCGCTTTCCGACTTGCTCTTCTCGCTCTCCTTCTCTTCATTTTCTGGAATTGGTGCCTTCACTTTGCGGCGTGGCTGGTCCTTTCGGCTCTTCCTTTCCTCCGGTTCCGGCATGTCCTTCCTCGGGGCAATCTGCGGCTTCTTCGGCATAATCTCTTTCACAGTTTCCACAGAAATAAAGTACTGAATGATTTCCTTCTTCGGATCGCCCCTTATAAGCAAAACCGTGACATTTCCATCTCGATTCAGTCCTTCCCAATTTTGACCTTCCTTGGGGATGATACACTCACCGCTCACATCCAAATAAAGAAGCATGCACATAATGATGAGCAAACCCATCTTCCTTGTCATTTCCCCAAACAATCTCAGGTCTGGCATTCCCAAATTGGTCTGAGTCGATCGACTGACATTTCTTGGCACATCTTCGGTCTCTTCCTCCTCTGTGGGTCTTTCTTGCTCTTTCTCCGATTTCAATGGCACTCTCCACTTTGGTAACTCGCCTTTTGTTTTCCGGGGTGGGGGGATTCCATAAGTGGCCCAATATTTATTCCATGGGTCCCTACTTGTTCCGACCATCTCTTCCTCATCCATCACCAAAGATATCCCGAGATTATTCAATTTGTAAGCCTTCAACGCTTCCTGGCATGTCTCCCACGAACCAAATTCGAGTGACACTGGCTCCATCCCAAAGTCAAATCCATCACGCTCTTTTATTGCTGGCAGCTTCGGTCTGCGCAATGCCCGACCATTCATTTCGCACTCTCGCTCCAACGTAATATTCGGAAGAATCGCGATCATTTGGGAAGCTGGCTTGTCCGAGACTCGCGCATAATCAATGACTCGGCTGGAATTCTTTCGGTAAACCATTTTTACGCGGTGCTCCCTCATGGTTCTCTCCAATCGTATCATTAGCCCTGACCATAGGTCCTTTCTTTGCTCAAAGATCTCTTCCAAATCCTTAATCCCTGGCACTTCTTCCACCAAAAGCCACAAATAGCAAGTCAGTTCCATCAAAAAACCTCCAGATTTTCCGGGTGACTTTGGCTTAGGCACACTTCTTTCAGCAAATACATTTTGCACTTTGACCGGCGCTCTTCTACTCTTGCTCCCTCCTTTCTTGCTCTCCATCTTTGCTTGTTCCCTGGGGTATTCCTCGTCTTCTCGAATGATGCTCAACGCTTGGATAGCTGGGTTTATATGCTCCTTCAGCGGTCATGAATCAATCGCAGCTCCTCCCTCCTGAATGTCAACTCTGAAACACTCCAGCTCATGAATGGCAACTCAATCCAGCGTCTCTCCCGGCCGCAACTTATCGAAAACCAAGATAAGCATAATCGATCGGCACAACCATCGGTATCCACGAAAAAGTGGATGGCACTGCAAGAGAACATAAACACAAAAAATGCCCAATATAATAGCTCCAACCGCATAAATCTAATAATAATCGCCAAAAATCGATCCGATAAGATTTGCCCATTCTTCAAAGTTAGTCAACATCTCCCAATCAAAATCCAAATTCAGTGTACCATTGGTTGCTCCTTTAAAATTCCTGGCAAGCTCGAATTTTGACCTAACATCGGTGAAGATATGGTTTAGCTCTCCTCTCAGCTGGAAATCCGTTTTTCCTCCAATGCATTCGACCTCGCACTTCTCATTTACAACTCTTTCATCAAACGCAAGCGTGACCATTTGTGCTGTTCCATTTTCTGCGCATTTTGCCGTAAATACTTTCCCTCCTGAACACAATCTCTGCCAAAGCTGCTCCAAAATCCGTTGTACATGTAAGATTCAATCCTGCTCCTTCAACACATCGGTAGCAACCTGAGAATTCGGTCACATTCACCGAGCACAAACTTGATTCTTCTAGCATAGCCAAGTGAAATTTGTGCATCTTCACAATCACTCGGATAGGAACATATCTGGTTTCGGCTTTCACTTCTTTTTTCTTGTTCCGCAAGTAAAATCCTGGGGATTTCAGTGGCAAACTCGTTTCGGGGTCCTCAAAATATGTCTCCAATATGGCATCCCGACAATCACAGGTCGCGAAAAGGAAGTCTTCTCTCGTCCGACAATCTTTGCACGCATCCATTTGCAAGGTACAATTCATTTCTCGCGCGGCTTGTTCATCCCGGCAAATTAGATCACCTTCAACTTTCTCAACCATAGCTACCGACACTCCGTCCGATAGAAACTTTTTTGACAAAATAGGTGATGGTGGCACTGCGACTGGCAATAATGTGAACGAGATATTTGACCAATGCTCAGACATGCCATTCCTCAAAACCAGACGGGTTTGTTGGGTCACATTTCCCCCAATTTCCAATTCCGCGTTCGCCTTTATTCGGTACACCCATTCTTGGCATCCAAAGACTTCATAAACTGCCTCGGAAACTGGCTTCGCATAATATTTCCAAAACATGCAGCCCGAACCTGGTAAGGTACATCCACAACTCCATCCGCAACTGTCTTTACAGCGTGTGGTTCCTGGATATTTCCACCATTGTTCCAATTCTGGCACTTGCGTACTTGGTCCAACTGTCTGACAATAACTCCCTTGGCATGAACCTGTTCTGGGGCAACTGTGGGCACTTCCTGTTTCTACTACATAAGATCGCAGCCATTTCTCAGTCTTGGGTACACAATGTAAAGACAAGGATTTCAAATTAATTTTCAAGTTCCCCTGCACATTTCCTCGATGATCTTTTATCAGCAAGTTCACATCTTGGCCCGCTGGCAACAAGGTAAGCGTATTCACCGAATTTATCACACAAGTGACTCCTGCCTGAGTGCGAATGCAGTCCTCCGATCTTGCAACCACAGATGTCACGGCAACATCTCCTTTGACCGTACTTAGGGTTGCTGCCAAAAAACATAGGAACATCGTTTCTCGGTACCAACGAGTGGACCTTCCGCTCCTTTTTAGTATTTGACCGTCTTCCTCCAGCATAGGCTCTTTGTCTTCTTCCGAATATCTCTTTTTCTGCTTCCCACGGCTCGATCTCAACACAACTTTTGGAACAAATCCCATGATGGTGCAGCAAAACTTAATGTTCCCAATTATTATCCTCAAAGCCCATAGCGTTCCGCATGTCACGAATAATATCGCAAACAATATGGCTCCAAACAAGAAGGATGTCAATCTCGGCGCACAATGAGAATTTAGGAACCGGTTCCAGCATACATAGCAAGAAATCAAATCGCACGCGTCCGTCGGTTCACACATTAGTTCTCTCCTGGTCTTCAACTTGGCTTTTTCCCAAAAACTTATCCGGCATTGATGATGATTGATCAAAAGATCTTCGGGCAATATAACCGTCCAATCCGACTCGTACAGATGCGTAGTACAGATCTCCTCGGTCGCGCAGCAAACTTCAACTTTGTGTACTCCTTTAGGCATTTTGATCTCAACTCCTTTCGGTACACATTCAGCTTCACATCGCGGACAATCCGTGTTCACAGGACGTCCATGGCACATCGGCATCATTGCTTGATACAAACACATCATAATTACCAGATTCAGTGCCAAGCTGGCTGAACTTCCTATTGTCTTGCGCGGTCTCCTTTCGGCGTTTTCGATAACACTTTTTTCTTTAGCTCGGCGCCTTGTCATCATTTGATGTCCAACAGGTTTATCCGTCTTCTCCTTTTCTTTTGGCATCTCCACAACTTCTTGGATTTCCAGTGCTTCTAGTTCTTCCACCGGGTCTACTTCTAATGGATATAGTCGGCTGATCGGTCTCGAGAGAACCTTCCGGTTCGGCATCAACACTTTTACATTCCGTATTTCGCCTGGACGATTGGATCCCTGGATCTCTACAATTTTGCCCATTGTCCATAAGTTCCTCGGCTGAAAATCCTCTGCAACAATCACAATTTCTCCAACTCGCGGATCTCGATGAGTCTGCAATCTCGGACCTTTGATGTGCCATTTGCTCCTTTCGCGCAGAAGAAGCAGATAATCTTTATGCCATCGCTTACAAAACCCTTCCTCCAGTTCGACCGTAAGTTGCCATGAATCTGCCAATCTTGCTGCGGGTGTCTCTGGATACTCGGTCTGAACAGTTTCGCAATCCAGGACCAAATTCACTCGGGGCTGGATGAAGTCAATCGGTCTCAGCGGCAGACAGAACTCGGAATCCCCTTGTGGATTATCGTTTACACTCGTGATAGGCCTCTGGTTCATGATCGCCTCGCATTCCGCCACAAATGTACTCAATTCTTCATAGCCCAAAATCCTTTTCCCAAGAGTCCTCCTGAAAGCATCTTTGAAAACTGCCACCAATCGCTCCACAACTCCATTCTGCCAAGGAGACAACTCCTTTGTGAATTTCCATTTCAGTTTTGCTGCAGTTTGCCGGATCACCAGATCACAAACTTTAGCCGCCATTCGAAACTGTGTGCCATTGTCGGAAAGAACAAACTTAGGGCATCCTCTTCTTGCAACAAATCTCCGAAACACCAAGAGAAATGAATCTGTAGACATATTTCGCACCGGCTCCAGATAAACTGCTCTCGTGCACAAACAAGTGATCAATACCACCCACGCTTTCCGAATTTCGCCTTTTTCTTCTCGGTACACTGTCGGACCCAGATAATCAATTCCAATCGAACTGAAGGGTGCGCTTCTCTGAATCCTTTCCGGGGGTAGATTCGCCATCTTGGGTAACTTAAAGGGATATGCTTTCATCCATCGGCACATTCGGCACAATTTAAGAACCGCTTTCACTTTACGCCTTGCCTGTGAGGTCCAAAAGTAACACAGAAATTCAGTCAAGGTGCTCTCAGTCCCAGAATGTTTCATGCGCTCATGGATGTCCAAAATCAATAATGCCAATATTCCGGCATCTTTCGGAATCACAATCGGGTTTGGCATCTCGGGATTCCCATCACTTCCCTTAATTCGGGTGAGCAATCTCAATAATCCATCTGCGCCCTTATCCACCTCCAAACCGGCCAGTTTATCACTCCGATCTATTTGTGCCCATCTTAATATCAGTTTCTCCGCAACTTCACGATGGTTACTCCCTTCATCATCCAATTTTGCGATTTCGGCTCGTTTCTCCGAAGCTCCCATACTTTTCCCAAATTTCATCTTCAAAAATCTCAAGATGATCACCACAGCTCCGATCAACACTGGCCAAGTGGAGAACTTTCTCAAATTGATGATGCCTGCCAAGATCAAAGGATCTTCTTCCTCCCATTTCATGGTACTCATCAAGGTCTGAACAGGCTCAATCTCCTCCAACAAATCGGGTTTTTCCTTGATCATAAATTCCAGAGCTGCAGGCCATTCCTCTCTCGTACCATTCAACCATAACGGACCGTGCCACCAAAGCCAGGATTTCTGCAACTCCTCGGGTGTCATTCCTCTTGTAGCCAAATCCGCGGGATTCTCATCAGTCGGGATATGATGAAATTTCACATTCTTGTGCATCCGTATTTCGCTCAAACGATTAGCAACGAACCGTGCTCTGGTCTCGGCGGAATCCAAATTAATCCAAGATAATGCTGCCTTCGAATCACTCCATATGTGCCTTTCCGTGATCGAAACTTTCAGCTCTTTCTCCACAAACTTCAATGCGCGGACTCCAACAAGAATTGCCATCAGCTCCATTCGAGGGATTGTTATATTTCCCGACTTAGATCTCAGCCGATTCTTTGAATAAATCAGATGGATCTCCACCTCTCCATCCCTTTCAGATCTCAAATAAACTGCCGCGGCATACACATCCTTCGAAGCGTCTACGAACACATGCAGCTGGTATAGCGCGTCACCCTCAATTTTAGCCTTCCGGGGAACATACACAACTTTATCGCGCCATGTCTCCAAAATTGTCTTCCATCGCTCGGCTTGCTCATCAGGGATAGTCTCTTCCCAAGTTTGCGCCAAATCCCAAAGTCTTTGAAAATACAACTTCGGTTGCACCACGCATGGACTCAACAATCCCATCGGATCGAACAGTGAACTTAATACACTCAGAACGCTTTGCCGCGTTATCAAATCTCCTTCTTTGGCATGCGGAAACTTGAATTCCAACTGATCCTTCGCTAGATCCCATTTTATCCCGAGAACTTTCGGCTTTGTGGTGTCCAATCGATCCTCCTCTGGAATTTTGCTCAAACTTTCAGACGCATTCGTGATATACTCTCTCACATTCATCTTTGCGTCACGGAATAACGACTTCGATTCCTGGTATTTGGCCCAAATTTCGTCCTCCGAATCCGCGCTCATCATCAGATTGTCCATATATGTGTTGTCCCACAATTCCTTGGCCAAATCGCAATCCGGATATTTCTTCAAATGGTGCTGAATGGTCGCGGACAAAAAATAGGGTGAACAAATAACTCCGAAGGCCACCCGCTTGAAACGATAGATGACCAAATTCTTTCTGGTCGGCGGCGCATTTATATCCTTAACCCACAGGAACTTTGCCACTTCTCTGTCAGGCTCCTCCAACTCAATCTGCAAAAAAGCTGCTTCGATGTCCCCCAATAGCACATATTTCGGCAACCGGCACCTCAGAAGCATCCCAACCAATTCCGGCAACAAAACTGGCCCTCGGAACAAACATTCGTTCAAACTCTTTCCGCCTCTCACTTTAGCCGAAGCATTATAGACCAATCTCAGCTTGTGTGTCACAACCGGATGATGCGGCAGATAATGCTCCAATGTGCTTTCGCATCTCTCGGCAACTTCAATAATATCCTTATCAAGTTGATCTCGAATTTTCGCATCATATTTCTCCAGCAAATCCGAATCCGGCATTCCTTGCAACCTCCCCAAGATCGATTCCAAGCATCGGTATGCTAGCCCATAATTATCCGGCAATTTTGGGTTATCTTCCTTCCAAAGCCACCTTGTCCGATAGCGACCATCGACTTGCCGAATATTCTTCTCAAAAAACGCGGCTGATGTCTCATCTTCATTTTCTCCTGGATCGTCCTTTATCCCCAGAGTTTGCAGATCCCACCAAGTAGAAATCGTCTCCTCACTTGGCATCTGTTCTTCGTTCGATTGATGGATTGAAACTGCCGTCTGTACTCGCCATCTTTTGCCTGCTTTCACCAACTGAGCTCTCCCGCAGACTATAGGACCAACTGTTGTCTCGATGAGGAAGAACTCCTCGGCCAACTCCCTTTTCCGCACAAAGAACCTCCAAAATTCAGCAACTCCGATCAAAATGTCCGGTTCTCGGTCCATCAAATCCAAACTCCGGCAAACTTGCTCTAGCGATGGATTTTCTGTTACTTCTCCCACGCATGCCGCACGAAATCCTCTGGTGAAGCTCGCAGAACTGTAAAGCACCATTTGCTCGCTCTGTCCATCCTTTCTTTTGAATTCCAGGATATATTTTCCCGACCGGAAACGAATAGGCTCAGATGACTTAAATGCATTCACTTCAAGCACTCCTTCGCCAACTTTAGGTGGGTTCAATCTCTTGACCAACTTCTCCGAGATGTATGATGTCTGACTTCCAGTATCAAAGAACACCAGCGCATCCTGAACTTTTGGTCCATCTCGCGGCGAATAAACAGGAACCCATTGCGCCATCAATATTGTGTCCCCTGGCCTATTTCCCATTGCCTTCTGGATACTCAGATTATTCCCAGTTTTCTCCGGCATTTGCTCCTCAACTTTTACTGGGCTCGCTTCTCTTTCCTTCACCCATGCATAATTTGCATTCGCTCTCTGATAGCTCGATCTTTGCGCTTCAGTTCTCCCCTGGTGCGTTGGATTACCCAGTGGTGTGGCATTGGAGGATGTGCCAAAACTCTGACGCGGCGTTGCTTCGAACCTCCCTCCGGACTTGCTCCTATCTTCTACATCCTGACGGCTACAAAGCACGACATGATGTGGACCATTGCATTTCTGGCAATTCCTCCTCGATTGGCACTCATTCGAAAAATGTCCCGTTCTTAGGCAACGAAAGCATCTCTTTTGCTCAGACAATCGCCTCACGCGATCCTCCCGCCGGCGAACACGCT
The DNA here is from genome assembly GCA_001026735.1 of Rotylenchulus reniformis. Lineage (NCBI taxonomy): Eukaryota > Metazoa > Nematoda > Chromadorea > Rhabditida > Hoplolaimidae > Rotylenchulus > Rotylenchulus reniformis. The sequence goes on from LDKF01000436.1 coordinate 44,066, forward strand.
CACAATGTTGCGCCATGTGTTGTCCATCACAAAACAAACAGGTAATACCAAGGTTTCCTTTAGAACCAAAATTTCGCCCTTTGACACCTGCAACCTGGAAGTTGCGCGTCTGAGTTCTCTCCTGTCTAATGGGTCTGGAGTCACGCTTCACTGACTCTCCTGCCGGCTTATCTTTGACACTCGGATGAAAGTGCTTAGTGCTCTGGAAGACTGACTCCTGGATACGGATATACTCAGTTAATGCACTACGAAACTTCGTAGTATCCCATGATTCTCCCGCCGTCGCTTCTTTCTTGGCCAGTTCCATTAAAATACCACGCGGTAACTTTGACTTGATCAGTCCCAAGAGGGTCTCATTTTCAACATTGGTTTTCAGCGCCTTCAACTGCCGAAATATCCGCTCCAAATTATCGCACAACTTTTTCAAGGAGAGTGGGGAATCCGTTGCCACCGGTAATCGAAATAATTCAGCGTTTAGAGCCTCAACCAAAACTTTTTCATTGCCGAATCTCTGCTTGAGAATATCAGCCACGATCACATAATTCTCCCCTATGATCGGAATATCTTGTACCACTCCTTGGCTTCTCCTCGCAAACTGCCCAAGAGATAATGCAACTTTAGTACCGGCGCGAATCGACCCTTGTCCACCAATGACTCAAACATCTGCCAAAACTGCGGCCATTCATGCGGATCCCCACGAAAAATTGGCAATGAGACTCGCTCCAATTGCACATCCACCGGATCCCGTTGCGAATTCTGCGCAGGCGCAGCAACATGAGCTGTAGTCCTGAGAGGTCCAACACCCTCAGTCGCCTCAATATCCTCCAAGATATCCTTCCCTTTCTCTATCCATTCGAAAAAATGCTTCCTTTCATATTTGAAATCGGCATATACAATCTCTTCAGCCTTCCTCTCTGCCACCGGAAGTCCATTAATCAAATCCAACCAATACTGATTCCGCTCCTCCAACCACTGGATCGCATTCTTGATTTTGATGCCATTCAATTTGAGCGCTCTAACATTTGCCTCCGAAATCGCTGGTTGCTCCAAAATCGGTTGTGCCAGTTCCACCATAGTCTTCAGCCTCTTCAGCGAAGGGCCCATAGAACTCCTGATTGCACCGGACATATTTGCAAAACCACAAATTCGCCTTCGAAATCACACAATACAGTCAGGTCCGTCCGAAAACTGCTAGCGGCACCACTTTTGTTGGGAAAACCGAAAACTCCAAGTACAATTTTTTGGCCAAAAGGGAGGGAACCACCGATTCTCCTGTTTAAACCCTTTAATCACTTTGCCAATTCCACTTCAAATCAAAGCCCAAGGTTTCACCAAAGTTTTCCTCAACAAAAGACCTTTATTCACCAGTAAATTTATGATCACAAATCGACGGATTCGAACAGACAGATATGAACTGATCCCCACAGCCACTCAGAGGGGGTATTTAAAGGGTTGGTTGATCAGAGAACAGCGGAGGCGACATTTACAAAAAAGGAAGATGAAACGGAAGAAGCGTTATGAGTCAAAGGTCAAAGAAGAAGAAAAATATGTGAATGATCAGATGGGACAAAAATGAGAAAAGGGCGGAGAAGCCATAAACGCTAAGTCATAATTTTTAGGAAGAAGAAGACATTTAAAAAAATAGAAGATTAAGATGACCGAAAAATCGCATTCCGCGATACAGGAGAAGCATGGAAATTGCAAAAAATAAAAAAATAAAATTTAACTAGAGCTAAATGGAATTTCAAAAATGTAAACTGCACAAGTAGAGATTATGTACAATGATCTAGTAGATAATATTCGATCATATAATCAAACCTGCTGATTTTGATGATCATGATTTTGAATTTCGGAATTGGAAGCGGCAGCCTCGTCAACATCTTCTTCTTCCTCCTCCTCTTCTGAAAAATTGAAAAAGATCAGCTCAAACTTCAAAGAACAACAACACCATCTGAATCCTGTTGATCCCCAGTTTGCTGGTCTATGTAGTTGTGGTCCAAGTTATGGGAGGGATCAGCAGCATCCTCATCAGCATCGCTCTCGGAGTCCGAATCCGATAGAACTTAAAATTGATGTGAATTGTAAAGGGTGTAAAATAAGTCATTTTAATATTTTTGGGATCATTTCTTTAAAAGATTATCGTATTCTCTCTATTTCAACCAACTCTGAAGAGGGTGGGGCTATCTTAGGGGAGGTCTTTTTTTTAAAAAAGTTGGATAAATATAAAAAAAATTCTTCAACCATCCACCACTTTTAAACCCACCATTGTCTCAACAAATCAATCTTTTCATTATTATTTATTTTAATCGTAAAATAAAATTTTATTAGTTCAAGTTATATTATTAAAAAAATGGAAAATTGATTAAAAAATGAACATTCAAATTCAATTCTAATAGAGGGGGCCTTATTTTTAGAGAGAATACGTTATTAAAATAAAATACAATTTTAAAAATATGCAAATAATGACCTTGCTGATCAGGGTTTTGATCATTTTGGACTCCTGCTGAATTGGAATTAGCAGCCTCGTCATCTTCTTCATGTTCTTCTTCTGCTTCTTCATCATCTTCTGAAAAAATGATAAGGATAAGACATCAACTTCAAACGACAATAACACCATCTGAATTCTGATCCTCAGTTTGATAGTTGTGGTTATTAATAGGGTTGGGCACGGGGGGGGGGATATCCCCCCCGTCCCCGACTTTTTTGGGCCTCATCCCCGTCCCCGACGAGCCCATCCCCGACATCCCCGATCCCCGACCCTCATCCCCGCGGGGATTCGGGGATGAAAATGCACCCCTAAAGATGCCATTTTGAGTCCAACTGTTAAGGGAATTTAGTGGGTCACCGGCCAAATGGTCCTTGGCTCAGTGGAAACTTCCCGGGTTCACTGATGGTAAGAGCGCAGGTTCAATTCCTCACCACCTTTATCTTCTAAAATCTTATCGTTGAATCTTTTTTCATTCATTTTTAATTATTTTAATTTTTCAAATAAAAAAATACATTACAAACACTAAAGTCATCAAAAAAAGCAAAATTTTTCTTTAGAAATGATGACAATTTCTTTAATTTTCGAAAAAAATTCCAGAAATGGACATAAAAATTGATCAATTTTTAATAGAAAAATGGTCTTAATTTTCAAAAATTTCTCCGACGGCCCCTATCGGGACCGCCGCCACCTAACACAATGATTTGTTCAAAATTTTCAATAAAAAATGACAAATTTTCTTAAGAAAAATGACCTAAAGTTTCAAAATTTTCTCCGGCGGCCCCTATCGGGACCGCCGGCACCTCATACAGTGAAATCTTTCATCCAAAAAATGCTCATTTTTAATAAAGCTTTGAAAATTTTTTGATAAATAACACTCATAAAAATTTTGGAAAAAAAATTTTCTGGAAAAAAAGACTTAGAAATTTTTTCACCCATCCCCGTCCCCGGCCGATTTTTCATCCCCGTCCCCGACCGAGCCATCCCTGGAAATCCCCGTCCCCGATTTTTGTCAAATCCCCCCGTGCCCAACCCTAGTTATTATACGTGTTGTCAATCCCTGAAAAGGTCATCATCATCAGAGTCCGAGTCCAATAGAACTACATCGAAATGATTTATTTTTTATTAATGTTTTTTAATTATGCCGAATAAATAAAGATTGGCATCTAATAGAATAGGGTTTATAATAATGGAAATATGATACATTATAAACCGCATAACTCATCAGTATCAAAATATTTTTTGCTGAATGATACTGTCATATAGAAGTTTTTTGGGCATAATTTTTCAACCCGACAATTAGGCGCTCAAAATAATGATAATAAAAAATTAATAAATTTATTTAATGTTAAAATTGCCATGTTGATGGAGATTTGTTCCGGCTTCATTGACTCCTCCATACTCCTGCTGCTGACTTTGGAGATATTGTGCAAATTGCTCATCAGTTATCGCATCGCCTTTGGCGTATCTATGGTTTTTGCATTGATTCGATGCACATCCTCTTGACGCACTTTGGGGATCTTCTTAAAATGATCCCTTGATAAAAATAATTTATTTATGTGCAATTTTAAATTTTAACGAACGGCATAGAAATTGAAAAAGGCAAAAAATTAGATTTTTTATGGTTATTAAAAAATTTATCTACCAAAGGTTATCTCTTTAATCAAACCTTTATAGCTTGTTTTTTTAGATTCCAAAATAATTTAAACAAAATTTAGACCTCCGCATGCTTCTGCTAGCACATCGGGGACCAAACTATGGACTGAAAATCTTTAATTTTTTTTAAATTTTGCCATTAAAGATTACTTCGTGCCATATTGTCAGGTGATAGTGCCACAAATCTGCCGTTAAAATGACAATGCGAATTTGGAGGCGGAGGACGACCACAATTACGGCATGGATGTCCAGAGTGGGATTGATTAATTTAAATCCCACTCGGAATTAATTTACTGGTTGCATTTCGTAAAAATTTGTACACAATTGTAAAAAAAGGAATTTTACCGATTGTAGTACAATGACACCAAAAACATATGAGTTATTAATTTATTAATGAAATTTTCGAGAATCGAATGCTTCTGAAACGCATTCTAAAATTATTAGGAAATTTTCAACCCGTCAATTAGGCGCCCGAAATAATGAAAATAAATAAAGAAATTTAATGGTAATATTGCCACTTCGATGTTGGTTTGCTTGGGGTTCATTGGGATCACTGTATTCTCGATTTTGCAAATGTTGCGCAAATTGCTCATCAGTCATTACGGCGTTGTTGGCATTTCCATGGTTTTGGCATTTATTCGAAGCACATCCACTTGTCGAGCTTTGAGCTCCTCCTTATAATAATTTTTTAAATAAAATTAATTATGGTGCAATTCTTAATTTTTATCTTAAATCACAAAAAAGTGAAATGGCAATTAAAAAATTATATTAGTTTTTTAAAATTTTTTGATTCTGGTTGTCTCCTGTATTTATGAATTTAACTAAAATTTATAAATTATTTTTTTCATATTCAGTAATTTTACGGGTTTTAAGATTTTTATTTTTCGCTACCAAGACAGTGATCAAAAACTGGGCAACAAATCAAGATCAACACCAATGTCGGATTAAAATTATTTTTTAATAAAAAATGGCAAGAACATTTTTGCCAACATATTTTAAAAAAGGGAAAGAGGATTGATAGCGAAATCACAGAGATGTGATTTTTTAAAATCTATCTATTTTAATAAGAAATTATAGCTTGTTTTGTTGATTCGAAAGGTATACTTTAATATTATAAAAAATCGAAAATGCAAAAGTGTTTAGATGATTTTTGTTCATTTTATAAATTTAGTATAAAGATGATTAAAAAAGTTTTAGACAGACCTCCGCCTGCTTCTGCTAGCACATCATGGACCAGACTGTGGACTGAAAATTTGTTTAAAAATTTATTTTAAAAAAATTTAACATTAAATTACTTCGCCCCATAATTTCGGGTGATGGTTCCACAATTTGAAAATGTCCACAATTTCTCCCTTTGCATTCTCCAAAAGGAAGGTGTGGAATCGGAGGCGGAGGCCGACCGCAATTCCGGCATGGAGTATGGGCCGGATCATTTTCGATCTCTTCAGGCTCACAGGCTATTAACGGGGCATTCTGGGCTTTTGGCTTTTGATTTCCAAAAGTCCGACCCTGATTTAAAGGTGTCTGATTTCCCCCCGTCGTATGTTGGGGTGGAAAAGATCCGAAATTCTGCTGTGAATTTGGAGTTGGGACCGAGTTCGAATTCCAATTCTGGTTCTGAAACCCCGAATTCCAGTTCTGATTTGAATTCTGGGATCCCGAATTATAGTTCTGGTTCGAATTCTGAAATCCCTGATTCGGATTGGGATTCTGCCAGAATTTTTGGGAACTTCCCTGAACTTGGGAATCGGACTGAAAATTTTGGTTTGGTCCGTTTCCGTAATCATTCCAGTTGTTTCGATTGGAATTCGGTCCTTTCCAGTTATTCCGATCGAAATTTAGTCCATTCCGGGAATTGAAATGGTTCCGGGGACGCTGAGAATTTTGTGAGGATTGCTGCTGATTATTCTGTGCCTCCCCTGAACCGGATTTGGACTTCGCTCCCAGTTGAGCCCGTATTTTACTCGGGTCAACCTTGTCCAATCTATTCGCCAACATGATCAACTCATCAAAACTTTGGACTTCCTTTGAGCGCATTTGCAAAAATCGCGCTAAGTCCGGATCATTAATGTTGGACACGAAGTACATTTGCATTAACTTGTCCAACTGTTCCTCATCCAATCCAGGGTGAGCACAGACAACCAATCTTTGGATCTTCTCACCAAATTTTACGACATCCTCATCGGGTTTACGCGTGGAAAATTGCTGGAGCTCGATGAACGAAGTGGTTTCCTTCGTGTCGGTTTCCCGCAATTTTTCAATCATTTCCACCCGGATTGTATTATAAGGGGCCCCGTCCCCGAATTTCTTAAGCGCCGCCGAAATGTGCGTTTCGCTTTGTCCTTAGCTTTAGCTCGCAACAAATTCACTTTTTTCGAATCTTCCCAGCCATCAGTTAGCAAATCCAATTGGCTAAAGAAGTCCAAAATCCGGTCAGGCCCTTCGGTTCCGGATAAACTTTATTTGAAACATTGGCATATCTGTCCGCAATTTGAATTTGGATCAGATTTGTCATTTGCTTTTCAAGATTGCTTTGGCCGCCGATTTGCGGATTAGCAGGAACTTGAGGCTGTTGAACCGGATTTTGGATCGCCACATATTGGGGTTGTTGTACCGGGTTTTGAATTTGGACCGCGTATTGAAGCGGGACGAAAGCATTATGATTGTGTCCGACACCAAACGGAAAATATTGCACGTTTGGCTGGACCGGATTTGGATTTCCGATGTTAGGATTTTGAATGAAATCCGCATTTTGGATCAAATTCGGATTCGGTGCTTGCCCTAGAATTTGTGGTAGTCCCAAATTTTGTCCGGAATTCGCAGTTCCATTACCATGGCCCGAATTTAATTGGCCATGGTTTTGGACTGGAATCGAATAAGAAATATGAGGGGATTCCATTTGTGGAATGATAGGATATAAATTTTGCCATCTTCTTTCAACCCCATCTTGGATTGCATTTTGGATGGGGGTGGAATGACCAATCGGGTCGTTTTCAGTAAAATTTTGCTCCGAATTTTGTTCGGGGAATGATCCGAATTTCATGAGTGGGAGGCCGGTTCCTGATAGTTTATGGGAACCCGTGGCCTCAGATTGTACGGACCGTTTTGTCCTTGGCCTATTGGATTTGCATAACCGGCCGGGAAGACCTGAATGTTTTGTGGGGGTTGGACCATCAAAGCAGTGGGCGGAAATTGCTGCCCAAGTTGCTGATCACCCGGAGGATAAAACAAATTTTGGAGAGGTGTCAGATTCGTCATTCCTTATTTTAGAGATCAAGACTTTTCAAAATGTATCCAAATTTTGAATCCGAATTGATTTTTTGGATGGAAATTGAATTTCCAAAAGTTCAGGTTTTTTGCTTTAGACCTAAACTTTTTGCCCTGAAGTTCAGGTTTTTTTCCGAATTTCGCAATTCGACATATTTGGAATTACGAATTGCCAAAAGAAAAAACCAGATTGACTTCTTATTTTTGAAAAAGTCCTGAATTTTTTGTCTTTGGGTTTTTGAAAAAATCCTAAACTTTTATTCTGAGGAAAGTTTAGGTTTTTTTAAAGCCTCTTTTCAGCAATTGCGAAAATTTATTTGTGTTTCCGCAAAAAGTAGCTGTTGGGCAATTCGACGTAATTAACTTACGAATTGCAAAAAGGAATTGATTCTGTTTGAGAAGAAAAATCCTTAACTTTTTCGGTAGGATGCTGTTGAAAATGAAAAATCCTTAACTTTTAATCAGAGGAAATTTAGTTTTTTTGCACTAAATCCTTCAGCAATGAGAAACTTTTCAGCAATGAGAAAATTGATTGCAAATTCTGCTGAAAGTGGCAATTCGACGAAATTTATTTACTAATTGCTTACACTCTTAAAAAATCCTTGAAATTCAATCGATTTTTTTTTTGCTCACCCTCCCCGGCGCAAATCTCGTTTCCGGGAGCGCCAAGTAGAATTATAAAAGGATTCCTTATGAGGAGAATCCCAATAAAATTCTAGGAATTGGGGAATCAAGGAAGACAATCTAGAAAATCAATCGATGAATAGGAATTCAAAGGTATTTAGGCTTTCGCCTTTCCAAAATCCAAAGGTAGGAAATTCGCAAAGAAAAAGAGAATAATTATTATTTTTATTCTCTGCGTCGAAAACGACTGATGAAAAAGTGAAATGAAAACACAAAGTGCAAAAAATGGGACAAAATGACTCCAATGGATTACAGATCGCCAAAAATGGGGGAAAATACAAAATATGAATGGGTCAATGGGTTCCCATTGTAGCATTGTACTTCCCCCCCCCCCAGATGACAGCCGACGTCCCGTCGAGCGGATCGAAANAAAAATCGTCGTAGACGCCTCCCCCCCCGGTTCGACAAGAAGACGTCCTCGTCGACCAAAATGACGAGTAGAACAGAGCGAGCGTAGCATAGCGGGGCGACATTCGGCTGCGGTCAGCTGGTTCGATGAGAGATGCGCACACGGGGAGGGGAGGAAACGAGGGAAAAATACGACCGGGTACCAGAAAATCCCCGGAAGTGAAAACAACAAATAATTTAAAAATTTATCCCCTTATGGCTCCCTTATGGTTGGACATCTTCCTGCTACTCGTAGCAGATTCACCGGAGGAAGAATCGCTAGAAACCCGTAGTTTCGATGAGTTGCGTTCTCTCGAGTCCTGTTGTTCATCCGACCGATTAGTCTTGCTCTTCGATGAGAAAAATCGTTTGATTTTTTCTAAATATTCCATTTAGAGACTCCGAAAATTTTTTTACATTTCTCCATATTTGCATCTTTTGCATTTTCTACCAAAATGTCATTTTCTGGATCATTTTCGGTTTATAAAACATTTACCTCCAAACCCGTTCGGCATCCCTTCACTGTCCTGAACAAGAAACCAGCAACAGCAAAGACAGAAAAATAATAAGAAAATTTTCAACATTCTAGGTATTATTCTCTAAAAATTTATAGTTTGCTATATTTAAATAGGACATTTTTGAGGGTAATGTTTAAGGCACAGAATAATTTGCAATTGAAGGCTTCTTCTGCGTTTCATTAGGGAGTTTTCAAGTGGCATATTCCGATTCTGTCATCATCTAAAGAATGAAGTTGGACTCGCAAATTCATCAATTAAACTTTAATAACATTAATATTGATGTTTTTATATGGGATAAATTGGCATTTATAAAAAAAATAAAATTATCTTTTTTATTGCTTTAGAATAAATTATTTGGATACACAAAATTCTTATTATATCGAAATAAAATTTAGGTGGCAAATTGTGTTTTTCTGCAAAAATGTTCCATGGAATATCTATTTGTACCATTACATATTTGCAATTCGTTTTAAATGGATTTTTAGGGTAATTTGGATAAAGCTACACTTCTAAATGTTTCAGTTACGATTTTAAAATATCATCACACCGAAATTTTTTTTTTGAATTTTATTTATTTTTAGGCCAAAACTTTAAAAAGAAAAAAAAAATATGCAAATTTTTATGCTTTATCTTTTAGCCTGATGAGTGATTTTTCGGATTTCCTCAAAAAACTTTCTAATTTAAAAAATTTCGATACTTGTGCAGTTTACCCTCCCCTTGAAATTTTTTGAACTTTTTTCTTTAACCATTTAATAATTATAGAATTGATCCGTGTGGGGTTTTCACCTGCGCAGAATTCGAATCTGATGTTAGATTTATCGTATGATTTCATCTAATCTATGATTTGAATTATTTTTGACTTTTATTCAATTTTCTAACGGTATGATGCCATATCAAAAAAAATAAACTAAAAATAATTCAAAATCATAGATTTGATGAAATCATATGATAAATCTAAGATTATTTAGGAAAAAGTTGACAAAAATTATCAATAGTTAACTGCACAAGTGCCAAATTTTCTATAAAGTGCAAAAAATCATTTTTACGAAATTTTTCAAAAATTTTCACGCAATTCCGAAAAAGCGCTCACATCAAAAGATAAGGCATAGGTATGTAAAATTCTGCAGATATTTGTATTTTATAATCTTGGCATGGCAAGTTTAAAAAAATACGGTGACATTTTAAATGTCACCGTATTTTTTAAAATACGGTAATGTACGCGAAAATTTTTGGAAAAATGAAAATCAGTCGAAAAAAGACAGGAGGCTTATTAGCCTCCTGTCTTTTTTCGACTGTTCGAATCTCTTGAGGAAAATTAATTTGATTTTTTATAAATAAATTTTATGGTTGACACAGCCTGAAAAGTGAAAATATTCATTCATTCATTCATTCATTTATCGTCCAACAAAGGTCATATATAAGCAAAAGCAAAAATGACACTTAAATGTTGACATTGAAATACATTGTGAAAGGTAGACATATATAGTTTAAAAAATTTTTGAGGAGGAGATTTATTGAGAGGATGAGATAGGATTACGAGCAAATGAGAGTTCAGTTCGGATTTGCCAACGATTTGAAGGGGTATCAGGGGCACGAGCAAGTTTTAGAACAAATCTTTGTGATTTAGGGGGAGTGTCATGAAGTTTGTATTTTATAAAATTTGGAATATCAGAACGGAGAATGATGGAATTAGCATATATAATGTAATCATCGTTAGATTCTGATCTTTTTTTTATGCACTCCTGGATTAACCTTGATCTTTCCTTGCGCTGTTCCGGCGTCATTTCTTCCCGAATTTTGACTTCTTTGAATGTGCCCTCGCGGACCTTCAGCCTGTTGCGCAACACGTGCATGGCAGCTCCCTGCGACGGCAGCTGGACTTTGATCGGCCGATGGCGGTTGGGCTGGCGCTTGCCGAGGCGGGTGACCGCCGCAGGCAGGCACGCGTCCAGTCCGCACTCATTGAGCACGTCCTGAACACGCGCCACATCCTGTCGCGCCCTGTCCATAGGGCGCTCGGCATCGCTCTCCGGCATGCTGGTGAGCATGACAGTGCGTAGACGAGCGTCGTCGTCCCGTTGAGCATTTTGATCGGTGAGCAGCTCCCCAGCCAGCTTGAGCAGGTCGACCACCTGGTGCATCAGGGCCTTGACAGGGTCGGGTAGAGCGGAGTTCTGCAGGGCGGTGAGGTCGAGTTGAGTGATGCCTTGGGCCAGACGGAGGCGCTTTTGGTTGATATTGTTGGGGGAAGTTGATGGGGGATTTATCCGCTTCATAATATATTGGTATATCTTATTGGATTCTTTATGAACCGAAAAAATATACATCGATTTAGATTATTTACATCACAAAATTTCTAAAAAACATTATGAAATTAAAGTGCTTAAAAAGATCTTGTTGCTTAAAATATTAAAAAAAGTTTTTGCATTAAATTTTTTAATTTGTTTTCATTTAAGATGAAAGAAAATAAATTGATAGTTCAGAAAAAATAAAATAAAACCTAATCCTAATTTAGGAATACTTGAAATTTAAAGATTTTCCTTAGTTGATTAAATTTCTCGATTTTCCAACACTAAATTTTTAGAATTTTTATATTTTCGAGATCTTTAACTATTTTATCCTAAGACATTTTGTTTCATTATAATTTATTTTTTAAATATTTTATAGTCTACTTCATAAGTATATATTTGACTTTTCGCGCAAAACCCATAATTGCACTTTCGCGTTGTGGCCTATGACGCAAATTTCAGTAGATAAAAGGATATAAACAAAAGTAGAAAAAATAAAAATGAATCCCATAAGACATTAATCTTTATCAGTAGGTCCGTTACATAAATGATATTTGCACTGAATTTTCAGATCATTTTCTAACGTCATTCCCCCCGATTACATCATATGTCGTATTCGCCTTGATCTGCCATAATTTTATAATATCTGAGCAGCTTTGGTGTGCCATTATCCTCGCCGCCACTAAAGGTGCAAAAATTATCAAATGAATTTGTCTTGTACCTTTATCTATATTTTCTGCAAATAATTAATTTTTGGTTCTAATAAGCCAATAATGACGACAATTTTTTTTTTGCAATTTTCAATTTTATTTCATATTTTTCTAAAAAATTTTCGAACAAAATAATTTTCGAAGGGAAAAATTAGGTATAGCCTCAATAGCTTAGGGGTTAATAAAATTTAAAATACGAAGAAAATTGATTTCCGGAGGAAGGGAGGAGGGACATGAACCACGGGGTATGCGATGTTTCGACTTCTTTAAAGTGCTTTAAGCTATTCAATATTATTTTTACTTTTTTAAATAAATTATTAGAGATAGGTATTAACTTCAAAACTTTTCGATTGGGGATGAAATATGGGGAGCTAATCTGTCAAATTGCCCATAAAATGGATCCATTTGATGGGTTTCAAAAATTGGATTTTATTTTATTTTTATTTCACAACATAATAACTTGCCGTATCCGGATCAGCGCCATGCTCCAATGCTTGAAGGTATTGCTCAAATTCCTCGTCATCCATTTCGTCCGCATTTGCATGGTTTTGGGTGCTATCCTGCTGCTGGGTTCTGACCGGACTCTGGGCCATAAGGTGGGAATGCTCCTCCCACTCTTCCGACTCTTCTTAAAAAGTTGATTATCGGTATTTTTATGAGATTTATATCATTTTCTATTTCTAGGCCAAAATGTGCTCTTAGGTTGAAGAGAGAGAGAGAGAGAGAGAGTAGAGGTTTTGAAGAAGAGAGAGAGAAACTCACGTCAGAAGAGCAGAAAAATTCTAATTGTATGCGAATTTCTCCACTTCTCACATTGAAAAGCTCGAGATTTTTTAGGACTCCGGAGCGAAAGCCAGAGCTTTTCCGGAACCCGGAGCCTGGGCTAAATTTTTTAGGAACCCCGGAGCCGGACCCAAAAATTTTCGGATTTCGGAGCCGGAGCTGTGCGCTTATTAGGACATTTTTTAACTTTAAAAATATCGAGTGGATACGCCAATTGTTATGATTAGGCCTTCAGGGAGGATACCAAAATTTTATTTCATGGTTTTAATTATTGGTTGAAATTTGAAAAGGCCAAAAACTGGATTAGTCAAATTAATTCAAAGATAATAGATCCAAAAATTAATAATGCACTGACCTTGATCCTCATCATTCTCTGCAAAATTGAATAGGATTAGCGCGGAAAAAATTATGTAAATTTTAAGAGGAGGACCATCTTCTGCTGAAGCCTGATGGTCTCGAGGTTGGCGGAGGTGATTGTGATCCGTGTTATGGCCGTGGGAACCCTCATCAGCATCGCTCTCATCAGCGGGCTCCGAGTCCGATGGAGCTGAATGGATGTGAATTTTTGAAAAAATATATTTTTATCACAATTTAATACAGGTTATAAAAATTAGAGATTGACCAAGTACAGCAGTACGTACACGAACTCCATGAAGTACGTGATGCTTCGTTCTGCTGGTTTTTGACGATACCTTCTAAACCACATACCGTACTTTCTACGTGTTTTACGTTATACGTGCAATACTCGATTACGAAATTGGTACGTTTTTTCACAAAATTTCCTATGTTAGATCATTTGCTAATGTACTATGAAATTTACAAAACAACATAATATCTCTGATGACTAGGGCGTTCAAACATATGGAAATCCATATTTTTTCTGCGCACTCATAATGGCCTTAAAATCACGTAAAACACATTTTCAGCTTTATTAGAACCTTCTAGATATCATTTTATAATCCATATTTTCCATATTTTTCCATATTTCGGACTTTTTGTCCATATTCCATATTTCATCCATATTTCACCATTTTTTCGAAAATTCTTAAACAAAAATGCAATAAAATTCGAAAATTTTCCATTTTTAAAATTTTTCTCTTGAATTTTTTTTGATAATTTTTAAAATTTTTTTTTTAATTTTTTGTAAAATAAAATTTAAAAAAGATATAATTAAGGACTGAGTACCCACGAATCGTTGGAAATTTTTGCAAATGTACAGAATCAAAAGGATAGTGCCATTGGTAAAAAATCAATCGAAATCCGCCAAAAATTTGTTTAATTGTTGGGAAAAATCCCGGCATTGAAATTATCGCTCAATTTTGTCAAATTCTTTCAGGAAACCATGCTGAAATTAATGTCCCTGCTAATCTCATTCCCTTTTATAAATTTGCCCTTTTTACTTCTTGCGATGTTGAGCGCTCTTTTTCCATTTACAAATGCACTCTTTCCGATAACCGTATGTCCTTTACTTTGAAGAATCTTGAAATGTACCTCATTTGCAACCAAAATTGATTTTTTGTCACCAATTTTCATTAAAATTTTTATTTTTTGTTAACTTACTGATAAAAATTTTTATCCATATTTTTCCATATTTTGGGAAAATTTCCATATTTTCATCCATTTTTGGCACTTTTTATCCATATTTTATGGCCATATTTCGCGTATTTTTATCCATATGTTTGGACGCCCTACTGATGACAAAATGACAATAGAAAAATAAATATCCAAAAACTTTTTTAAATATTCTTAAATCAATAAAATATAACTAACTGACAGGCTGGAGAAAAAATATTAAATGAAAAATAATTTTTTCTAAATTTCTTTTTATTTTTTTTCTTTTATAATTTTTCAAAAATAATTAAAAAAAATTTTATCTCTATATATTATATTTAAATCCTAATTTTATTCTTTGCATGGTTATTTTTCTGGTGTCTTTTTGTCGTCAGAGAAATTATGTTATTTTCAAGATGCATTACATAGTCCATATGTACTCTTTGCCAAACGACGCATCAGCACGGTACGTTCAGGAACTTCAAGAAGTACGGTATGAATAACACTTGCTAACCCGTGTTTTTAGTACGTGAGTGTTTATACGTATGCCCCCTACCTATTGGTACGTGACATGATCTCAAATACATGAATTCTGAGTGTTAATTTCAAGGAGCCCCCTCGGGGGGAGGAGGATAATCCACTGACCTCCATCAGCATCAGTTTGATCATTTTGGGCTCTCAAATTAAAATAGACTTCATCATCATCGTCCTCCTCATCATCATCATCATTATCATCTGAAAAATTGATAAGGATCAATGGAATTACAGCTGAAATTTAAAGAGGATCTGAATCCTGGACTCGAGGTTGAATGTCGTCATTCGATAAAGCTGGATGGATGGATGTTAATTATAATAAAAATATTTATTATAATTTATTCCATTTAGCACGGATCCGAACCCGGCTCACTTCGGATTTTCAGGCCCGGGTCTCTCTGGTCAGAGTTTTGGTCTTTTTAGAGGCACCCGGATTTGTCTATATCCCGCCTGGGGTGTTTCTACTTAAATAAAAGTCTGGTCAGGGTTTCAAAAAATTCTAATACAAATTATGCCATTTTGTAAATTATTCAGTGAGAATTATTCCTTAAATTCTGATTTTTCCCGAATTTCAATACAATTTTTTGGAAATAAAATAAACTTTTTGTGTGAAAAAACGCAAAAAAACGCATGTTAGAAAAATATGGAAATCCCTTTAAATTATAATTTTAATACTTTTTTAAAAAAGAAAAGCGAGACACACTTTTTTCAGACGCGGATTTTAAATAGGTTCTGGTTTTTAGGCACCAAAAAATATCGACATAAAATGGCAAAATAATTGTTAAAAGTACTTGACTACGTTATACGTGTACCCTTGACTACACAGTATTTTTTCAAAATGTCTAACTCTACTTTAATAGCTTCCCTGACCTTGACGATCATTTTGTTCATTTCGGCTTCCTAAATTGGAGTTGTTATCCTCCTCATCATGGTCCTCCTCCTCCCACTCCTCATCTGCAAAATTATGAATCGTCCACTGAATTTTCCCGATTTTGTATACCATAGGAATCATCCTGATCTGAACTGCTTGGAGAATTGTAATTTGGTGAAAAGTTGTACTCATTATCGGAATCGTCATCATCAACATCCGAATCAGATGGATCTGCATCAAAATGATTGTAAATTTAAATAAGTTTACTTATTTATCTCACCAATTTTTGGGTCAAAAATATATTAACTTTCTTATATCTTTGAAGCCTTTATGTATAATGGCGCATATTGTAGCATCACCTCGCATCTAAGGCCATGTCATAAAGTTCGTTTTGGGGACCAAACGCAATAAAACTAAATAAAATTAGCTTTAAAATGAGTCAAACCCCTTTTTAATTGGTCCGCTGCAAAAAAAGTTATTGCCAAAATATCGCTATTTTTCAAATTTATGCCAAATTTGCGATATTATGGCAATAACTTTTTTCTTAGTGGAACCATGAGGCTAGTTTTTGCTTGTTTGAACAGAGTTATAGCGTCTGGTCTCCCCAAATATCGGAGCCCATAAAATTATCATTGCGAAAAAACGATGATATTCTTATAGAAAATTTCCGAAAATGATTCCTGTAATTGATGTTTACATAATATTTTTTACATCTTTTCTTACAACAATATTTTTTAACGTAATCATACTCACGTTAGATGGTGCGTTATGCCAAAAATATGAAAAATAACCTTAAAAATATGGCATAAAATTTTTTCTTCGGTAAATATAGTAATGTTCATTGATAAATAACAGTTTTTATATTTTGGCACTTTTCTCGATACACGAATGATCGTATTTTTGGCCAAAATACTCAGATAATTTTTTGACCCAAAAAATGAGAATATTTCTTTAATTGCTCCCCCTCCCCCAAGAAAAATAAATTGAAATTACAATGATGGTTTGCACCACATGCCGAAGAATTTGCATGAACTGGTGAGCCAAATTCCATTTTACAGATTGGACAATTATTTTGGTGACGTAACCTTTAAATTGAAATGGCATTATTTTTTCTGTCTTTAGAATAGTTTTTACTATAAAAAATAAAAAAAAAACAATCCATTATAACAAAAGATACCATGTTTGTATGCATCCTTCATGGAATATGTGCTAAATAAATAAATATATTCCGCATAATTAATAATAAAATTTTAATTAAAACAGTCAGTTAAATATTCAGAACTATACAACCAGAAAACGATTTAAACAAATTTAAAACTTATTTTTTGAGCTGGATTATGCTATAAGTAAATATAAATTCTTTTATATAAGTTCAAATTACCATAATAAAATTGATTCAGAATTTCTCTTTTGGCTACCCGACATTTGAGGACCCAAACTTTAAATTTAATTTTAATCAATTTTTTATAGGTTTATTGGGCTCGAACGAACTCAGGATTTACACATATTTTGAAAGTCGATTTCAGAATTTATTTATTTTTTAAAATGTCAGGTTCGGACAGAAAGAGTCGTCGGGGATCCTCAAGTATCGGGTCCTCAAGTACCAGCCCTCTCTTATTACCTAGTTTAATCATGCGTAGTCTAGTTCCCCCCCCCCCCATTAGGGTGGAAGTATCCCAAAAAACCTTTTAAAATGTTCCTTGATAATTTTTAATACGTGCTTACCACAATTATCTCTCATGGGAATCTGTATTCCTGCAGTTTTTGTAAAACTATCTAACTTTGAAAATAATATATTATTAAAAAACGAATAGTATCATCTTTTTGGTCCATTTAATTTTGGTAGTTCATTGGGTGAAAAGTATAGGATCCAGTTTTAAATATACTTTGTTAACACACCATGCATTCCACAGCTCTAATAGCGTTCTCCGGTTCCTTCGCGTCCTTCTTCAGCTCTTCCATACATATCAAACACATTTTTGGTTCTTCTGCCAGTTCCTTTCCCTTTCCTTTCATGTTATCTATGCTTTTAGTGCCGGATGTACCTTCTTCGTTGGAGTTTTGTGGGTCCGATGTTTCGTCCACTTTCTGCTTGTTCTTCTGTTTTCTTCTGCGAGAGGTAGAAGCACCGGTCTGGCTACTGGAAAAGCCGCCATGCCCGGAGGGTTGTGGATCCGGTAGATCATGTTCAATCGGCAGGTTATTCCTTATAGATGAAACGCTTCCGCCCCTGGAAGGGCGCGGTTCCGATTGATTGCGCTCGTTTACGCCATTTTCATCTCTCTGATTGCTACTGCGACCGGATGCTCTGCCTCGGCCCCTTCCTCGGCCCCTGCCTCGGCCTCTAATCGGTTGTGAATCCGGTGGACCACTTCCGCCGGTCAGGCCTTGTTCATTCCGACGATTGCCTCTGCCCCTACTGGATGTCCGCGTTTCCATTAAACCAGTTTCGGCTGGGTCTTGTTCATTTGGCAGATTGCTTCTAGCTCTGTAGATGCTGCCGCTCCAGGTGATTTGCAACTGCGGTGGATCAGGCACTGTCAATTCTTGTTGATTTCCTCGATTTCTGCTTCTGGAAGTGCCACTGCGCCTTGAGGGTCGCGTCACCGCTTGTTGATTCCGTGAAGGTCTGGTTTCCGGTAGATCTTGTTGATTTGGCAGACTATTGCTATTGGAAGAGCCTACGCCACTTGATGATTGCATTGCCGATTGGTTGATCATATCGTTCCTCCTATTACTCCGGCTACCTGAAGTGCCTCGGCCTCTAGAGCGCTGTGAATCCGGTAGACCACTTCCGCCGGTCAGGCCTTGTTCATTCCGACGATTGCTGCCGCTGTTACTGGAAATGCCTCTGCCCCTGTTGGACGTCCGCGGTTCCATTAAACTAGTTTCGGATGGGTCTTGTTCATTCCGCTGATTACCTCTGCCTTTGTAGGTGCTGCCGCCCCAGATGAATTGCAACTGCGGTGGATCAGGCACTGTTAATTCTTGTTGATTCCGCCGACTATTGCTATTGGAAGAGCCAATTTTTTTTTTGATGATCGCGGTGCCGATTGATTGTTCATATCGTTACTCCGATTACTCCGGCTACCGGAAGTGCCTCTGCCTCTGTTGGATCGCTGCACTGGTTGAACATACTCTGCCAGATCTTGTACATCCTGTCGATTACTCTGACTACCGGAAGTACCTCCGTCACTAGAGGGTCGCTGTGCCGGTTGATCATGCGCTGCCAGAGCCTGTTGATTTCTACGATTGCTTC